>JAVHYY010000104.1:0-122500 GCA_035221665.1 Okamejei kenojei | reverse complement strand
CTCCGCACAGCCATCAAGGATGCCAAGAGACAATACCGGGACAAACCTAAGTCCCAGTATGATCACTCGGACACATTAAGAATGTGGCACGGTCTGAATAAGATAACTGGCTGCAAAGCAAGGTCAGGCAACATCATTAGTGAGATTCATCATTAGTGAATGTTTTCTATTCCCGTTTTGAGCAGAAGGCTAACAGGTTGCTGACACCTGGCGCGTCAGACTCGAATGTGCCTCTCTCCAGGGTGACTGTAGCCAAGGTTAGATTTGCCTTCCTGAGAGCAAACCCACGAAAAGCAACTGCCCCATCGGAGTTCCTGGCCCTGTCCTTAGTAGTTGCATGGACCAACTAGTGGGAGTATTCGTGGATATCTTTCATCTCTCCCTACTCCGATCTGAGGTACCCACCTGCTTTAAGCTGACCGCCATCATCCCAGTGCCGAAGAAAAGCAAGACCTCATGCCTAGACGATTACCTTGACATCCACCATCATGAAATGGTTTGAGAGGCTAATTATGGAATGCAACAAAAATCCAGTCTACCCAGCAGCCTTGACTCACTGCATTTCACCTACCGCCACAACAGGTCCATGGATGATGCCATTGCCCTAGCTCTACACTCATCCGTAGAACACCTGGATAAGAGAGACACCCATGTCAGGCATCTATTCATAGACTACAACTTTGCCTTTAATACCATTATACCATCCAACATCACCAAACACGCAGGACTTTGTGTCAACACTCATCTCTGCAACCTTGATTTCATGACCAACAGACCCCAATCAGTGAGGATAGGGGACAAAGCATCCTGTATGATAATCCTCAACACGGGGGCTGCACAAGGATGTGTTCTCAGCCTCCTTCTTTATTCCTTGTACTGAGAATATTCAGAACTCGGGATACTCCAGGATTAGGTTAAGTATTCTGTCTCTTGGGATGCCTCGTGGCTTATTGAAGTTAGGTTTCACTTTTCTTACTGCGACATCATCATTCTTGTAAAACATGTGATGTTCGATGCTATTGTGATTGGCTAAGTATTATTATGCTGTGTATGATTGTAATGGGTGGAAAGAGTGTCTCCACCAATATAACCATGTAGTGACTGGTCTAAAAGATTACCGCCCATTGTAAGTTACCTCCCACTGTATCAACCATATACAGTGGCTTGCAAAAGTATTCATACCCCTTGAACTTTTCCAAATTTTGTCACGTTACAACCACAAACGTAAATGTATTTTATTGGGATTTTATGTGATATACCAACACAAAGTGATGCATAATTGTGAAGTGGAAGGAAAATTGACATGGTTTCCAAATTTTATTACAAATAAAAAACTGAAAAGTGTGGCGTGCAAAAGTATTCAGCCCCCCTGAGTCAAAACTTTGTAGAACCACCTTTTGCTGCAATTACAGCTGCATGTCTTTTGGGGTATGTCTCTACCAGCTTTGAACATCTAGAGACTGACATTTTTGCCCATTGTTCTGTGCAAAATAGCTCAAGCTCAGTCAGATTGGATGGAGAGCGTCTGTGAACAGCAATTTTCAAGTCCTGCCAGAGATTCTCAATTGGATTTAGGTCTGGACTTTGACTGGGCCATTCTAACACATGAATATGCTTTGATCTAAACCATTCCATTGTAGCTCTGGCTGTATGTTTAGGGTCGTTGTCCTGCTGGAAGGTGAACCTCCGCCCCAGTCTCAAGTCTTTTGCAGACTCTAACAGGTTTTCTTCCAAGATTGCCCAGTATTTGGCTCCATCCATCTTCCCAAGAACTCTGACCAGCTTCCCTGTCCCTGCTGAAGAAAAGCATCCCCACAGCATGATGCTGCCACCACCGTGTTACACAGTGGGGATGGTGTGTTCAGGGTGATGTGCAGTGTTAGTTTTCTGCCACACATAGCGTTTTATATTTAGGTCAAAAACTTCAATTTTGGTCTCATCAGACCAGAGCACCTTCCTCCACATGTTTGCTGTGTCCCCCACATGGCTTGTGGCAAACTGCAAACGAGACTTCTTATGGCTTTGTTTCAACAATGGCTTTCTTCTTGCCACTCTTCCATAAAGGCCCGATTTGTGGAGTGCATGACAAATAGTTGTCCTGTGGACAGATTCTCCCACCAGAGCTGTGGATCTCTGCAGCTTCCCCAGAGTTACCATGGGCCTCTTGGCTGCTTCTCTGATCAATGCTCTCCTTGCCTGGCCTGTCAGTTTAGGTGGACGGCCATGTCTTGGTAGGTTTGCAGTTGTGCCATACTCTTTCCATTTTCAGATGATGGATTGAGCAGTGCTCCGTGAGATGTTCAAAGCTTGGGATATTTTTTTATAACCTAACCCTGCTTTAAACATCTCCACAACTTTATCCCTGACCTCAATGGTGTGTTCCTTGGGCTTCATGATGCCCAAGGAACATTGTTTGTTCACTAATGTTCTCTAACAAACCTCTGAGGCCTTCACAGAACAGCTGTATTTATACTGAGATTAGATTACACACAAGTGGACTCTATTTACTAATTAGGTGACTTCTGAAAGCAATTGGTTGCACTGGATTTTATTTAGGGGTATCAGAGTAAAGGGGGCTGAATACTTTTGCCACACTTTTCAGTTTTTTATTTGTTAAAAAATTTGAAAACAAATGTATCATTTTCCTTCCACTTCACAATTATGCGCCACTTTGTGTTGGTCTATCACATAAAATCCCAATAAAATACATTTATGTTTGTGGTTTTAACGTGACAAAATGTGGAAAAGTTCAAGGGGTATGAATACTTTTGCAAGCCACTGTATATGCTAATTCCTTTGTTTGAGCACATGTTTCTCCGTGATTGTGCTATGAGAACTTCCCAGAGCAGGACAGAGAAGCAAGGTCACCAGGGTGAAATAAAAGAATGCTTAAAGTATTCTTGTTGGTGTTTTCACTGAACGGACTAAGGGATATAAATAGTAAGATTAAACGAGAACTTACCAGTTTGAAGTTTGATCTTTATTTTATGAGGAGTCGAGTTGAGGGACTACGTGAATAGAAGCCCGTACAGCCGTTGGTGCGTCAATCTTCAAAGCAGCGGAATGAATTCACAGCTAACAATGACCGAAGTATAACGGTAAGATGATAAAACTAGAACTACCAGATGAGATCTATGAGGGTGGGAGCGGAGGGCACGTAGTCCCTCAACTCGACTCCTCATAAAATAAAGATCAAACTTCAAACTGGTAAGTTCTCGTTTAATCTTACTATTTTACTTCGGAGTCACGTGAGTGACTACGTGAAGACTTCAAAGCACTGTGAATTCACGCCGCAGACTCAAATCCGACGTTCACACTGCCTGGATTGACTCAAAAGTCGTTAACAATCAATCATGCATCAGTAATACATTTGTTAAATGGAATAACAGTTTATTTACAAACAGATCATAACAAACCCCTCTAACTCAGGGGAAAAATGTAACAGTACTGACACCAGAATCAGCAAAACACCCCGAGCCTTGAAATCGGCTTGTGACAAAACCTCTGAAAATTAGCTCACTGGACCATCCTGCGGCCGCGAGGACCTTGCAATCGTTTGCACCGACACCTTACTGTGTGGTTTTTTGTGACTAATAAACAAAGCCAACTCTGTTCCTCTCAGAGGTTTAGTAATCTCAATGTAAAGAGATAAATGTGAGACTATACAGAAGCGATCATCTGCGGAGTATGCTGAAAACACCATCTTACATCCTGTCATGCCTCTTTTATTATGTTTAAGCAAATCATAGATATAAAATATAATGGCATCAGCCGACACATGCATTCTATCTAGCCGTAGCTTTTGCAATGTTTGTACACGTTGGGCTGAAACCAACACCAGAAGCATGACCACCTTCATAGTTACTTTGGCTATAGATAGGCTTGTAACCGGAGCCCACTGGCGAAGAAGCATAAAAACCTCACTCACATTGCAAATACCGGCATACCTGAGTTTAGGAGGATTAGAATTGAAACTCCCTTCATGAATCGTGAACTAACGGATGTGTCCCTACTGTATGCAATTCTGCATTCATAGGTAAATAAGAAGACAGAGCACTTCTGGCTGAATTAATTGCACTGTTAACTTAATTTTTTGGTCAAAATAAAGAGTTGACAAACTCCAATACATCCGTGATCCCTGACGTGTGGTATACAATATCCTGCTGTAGGCAGAATTGCTCCCACTTCCTTATATAGGTGATATATTGCTGCTGTGTACTATCCTGCAGGCCGACGTGAGAACATCCACCGTCCGATGAGACAGTCCTCTCCCCAGGTATGGCCCCCTTATAATCTGCAAATTAACAGATCAATACGATCCTATAAAGGATGTTGATCCCCAGTGACTGGATTTACCAGTAGATTTTTATTCTTGGGCATAAGCATGTAAGGCTCCCTAGCCATTTGTAATACAACGGGAAACCATGCTCGTGTAGGCCAATCTGGCACTACCAATACCCCTGAAGCGGAGTCCTCCTTGATCTTTTGCAAACATCTGCTGATGAGACAGAATGAAGGAAATACATACACAAACATTCCTCCCCCAATGCAGCGAAAATGCATCCACTGCTACTGCCCCAGTATCTGGTTACCATGAAACATATCTAGGTAACTGATGATTTCATCGAGATGCAAACAAGTCAATATCTGGCAATGCATACTGATCAATCATTTGGTTAAACACATCCTGATTTAACATCCATTCAATGTTGTCATTAACTGACGTGACCTCTTCCTGGCAAATAAAGTGCTGAAAGCCAGATATTTTGGTCAATACACCAGCTCCCAAATCTGGTTAGCCAGTCTATCACAAGACTGTGACTTAACTCCACCCATGTGGTTTACATATGCCACTGCTGTGGTGTTGTGAATCTGAGCTGCACATGCAGATCCCTCCTTGTAGAACAATAAGCTTTGAGCCCATACCAGGTGCCCAACAACTCTAAATAATCAGTCCCTCTTAATTGAGGAAGCGATGTCTCATCCACATTCCATCTGCCTCCACAACTAGAAGACATATCTGTTGCACCCCAACCCAGTGCACTCACATCAGTCTGTAATATCAGTGATGGTGATTCCACGAAACCTTCCTTAAATTTTTTTTTTGAAACATGTACTATCCACCATTGTATGTCAGCAATCGCCACAGCTGACAACTGCATAGGCCTATCAAAAATAGCCCCTTTGTATTCTCAGTGCCTGTTCCTTTGATGGTTGTAATTGTTGATAATGCAGAGGACAATACTGCACAGCTGGAAAAGCTGCAACAACTTCCCAATAAAACTGGCTACTTGTCTAATCAAAGGCCGTTGTTCTCCAACGAGATTAACACAGTCCTCAATTAACTGATTCAATTTATCCCTGGGCAAAGTTACCAACATGTGATTGGAATTAATGGTAAATCCCAGATAATCAATAATTTGGACTGGTGATAATTTAGATTTACCTGGGTGAATAACAAATCCCATTTGTTCAAAAATGATTTTAACAACTGAAACTGATGATTGAGTTTCAGCATGAGTCTTTCCAACAATCAGAAATCATCTAAATAGGCCATTACCACATGCCCCTGAGCTCTAAGCAATGCTAACACAGGTTTTACCAATTTAGTAAATAATCTAGGAGCTGAAGTTAATCCATTCGGCAATGTCCTGAATTGCCACAGCTCAGTCATCCAAATAAATTTCAAATATCTTCTATCATCACCATGAATAGACACTGCGTAATATGCATTCTTTAAATCAATGGTTGCCATATAATACCCTTTGGACACTAGATGTTTGCCCGTGGTAAAGTTCTCCATTTTGAAATGCCTATAACAAACAAATTTGGTCAAATTCGATAAATCCATAATAATTCTACATCCCCAGTCTTTTTAGATCTGGGAAATATACTTGACAGAAATTGTTGACTTTGATAGACAGAAGGCTCAATTACCCCTTCTCATGTAACGACTGAATCTCTGCTTGAATAAGCACATTTTCCTCATCTGAAAATAAGTTTACTACTAGGAAAATGTTGACTAGGTAGACTGTCCTTATAGTAAAATCCAATTTTTCACCCCTTCAATACACTAAGTATGAACAAATCTGATGTCAACTGCTGCCATTGTTTGAGAAACAATTTTTACCTTCCCCAATTTGAACAGGAACATCAGTTAATTCATTGTCTGTCAATGGTATATTCCTTACCAGCATCTTTCCTTGCGGCCTTGTTGTCCTCGACTTCTTGTAGAGAACCTTTTTTGCCTTGCTTCCAGCTGGCTTAATGAGAGCCATGGTTATAACAACCTCATAACAGTCTTTGACCCTTTTTGCAAAATTACCACCAAACAACAGATTTTGTGGTGGTACACTGGTTTCAAAATGCATTACAAAGGAGTTCCAGTTCATCCTGCTGTGCTTCAACCATATCATTTGTATCAATAACTTTCACCACAGCTGTAATACCTGCTGACAAACAGTTTAAGCACTTTTTAAAACTTCATCTCCTGGGCCCTAGCAGGTAAACCCATCTATGACCAAATTTGGTGACTAACCACCGGTACCTTCAGGAGATCTCAATTAACAGGAGCTTTATAGTTTTTTGCTACTTCATCCATAGCTAGCTCCTGTAACTGGTGGGAGAGCATATACTGAATGGCTTCAGCCAATTCTACATCAATCGCCTTTCGTGCCTCTCTACACTCAGCAAACTTCCCAGCAATGTTCGGAATTACCTCCCACCGAACACCTTTACTGCTCTCCCCCAGCAAACTGCCCTGATAGAACATCCTCCTCACAGGCAGGATAGTTCTGCAGCCCTGAAACAGGTGCTGCTAGCACAAGCTCTCCATCAGCCTGGCTTGGGCATCACTCCTCCTCACGGAGCTGGAACATCCTCCTCACAGGCAGGATAGTTCTGCAGCCCTGAAACAGGTGCTGCTAGCACAAGCTCTCCATCAGCCTGGCTTGGGCACCACTCCTCCCCACGGAGCTGGTCCCTGTCGAGCATTCTTTTGAAATAGAATCTCGACGTGGGAGAGCCGTGAGCAAACGGACTCTCCTATGGAGGGTATAACCTCCAGGCCCGACTCATTTACGGGCCACAGAGACTTGCCAGTGGCCTTCCGCCCTACTGTGCAAGCCTCCACTGCCCCCCGGCAGTGGGTCCGCAACCACTGGCTGTGT
Organism: Okamejei kenojei; assembly: GCA_035221665.1. Lineage (NCBI taxonomy): Eukaryota > Metazoa > Chordata > Chondrichthyes > Rajiformes > Rajidae > Okamejei > Okamejei kenojei. The sequence continues at coordinate 115,331 of JAVHYY010000104.1, read as the reverse complement.
AGCCAGCACCGGACCAGGTGTACCAGACGGGCCTCCATCCTCAACACTCTCCTGCCACTTTACCTTTCTACCCCCGGAGCGCCTCGCCGACACCTTCTTCCCTTTCTGCAACATATCTACAAAAACTCACAACCGTCGCAGAAAAAGACCTGTGGTAAAGTATTTCAACAAACCTTACCTCGTTTCAACTTGTTAACGAAAACTGCAGATGCTGGAGAATGGAGGGTGAAGTCTGAAGAAGGGTCTCGACCCGAAAACGTCGCCCATCTCCTTCGCTCCTTAGATGCCGCTGCACCCGCTGAATTCTCCAGCTTTCCATGTAACCCGCGGTTTAAACTTACCGCTCGGAGGAGCGCTGCTGCTCCCCCCGCCCGACTGCACCAGCGTCTGACGTCATGACGCACCAACGGCTGTACGGGCTTCTATTCACGTAGTCACTCACGTGACTCCGAAGTAAAATACTGGTATTATCAGTACACCCACGACTGTGCAGCCATGTACAAATCTAATTCAATTTACAAATTTGCAGACGACATCACCATTGTGGGCCGGATATCAAATAATAATGAAACGGAGTATAGGAAGGAGATTGAGCCCCTCGTGACCTGGTGTAGAGACAACAAGCTTTCCCTCAATGTCAGAAAGACAAAGGAGATAGTGATCGACTTCAGGAAACAAAGCGGTACATATACAGTTTGCATCTAAGGTGCCAAAGTAAAAAAGGTTGAAAACATCAAATTCTGAGGAGTCTATATCACCAACAACTTCTCCTGGACCACCCATATTGGAGCAACGACCTAGAAAGCACACCAATGCCTCTACTTCCTTAGAATGTTTAGGAAGTTTGGCATGTCCCCTATAACTCTCAGATGAACTATAGAAAGCATTGTATCTGGATGCATCACAGCTTGGTATGGGGACAACTCCATCCAAGACCGCAAGAAATTGCAGCGAATTGTGGACGTATCCCAGACCATCGCACAAACCAACCTTCCTTCTATTGACTGCATTTATACCTCACGCTGCCTCGGCAAGGCCAATTGCATAATCAAGGACGAGTCGCACCCTGGCCACTTCCTCTTCTCCCTTGTCCCATCAGGCAAAAGATACAGAAGTGTGAAAACGTACACCTCCAGATTCAGGGACATTCTTCCCAGCTGTTATCAGACAACTGAATCATCCTACCACAACCAGAGAGCAGTGCTGAACTACCATCGATCTCTTTGTTGACCCTTAGGTTATCCTTGATCAGACCTTGCTGGCCTTATCTTGCACTAAATGTTATTCCCTTATCATGTATCTATACACTGTAAATTGCTTGATTGTAATCAAGTATTGCCTTTCTGCTGACTGGTTAGCACGCAACAAAAGCTTTTCACTGTACCTCGGTATAAGTGACAATAAACTGAACTGACTGAACTAAACTGGCATTTTTATCTTTATTGCGAAAGGGTTGGTTTTAGACCAGAGAGAGGTTTTATTGGTGCAAAACGGTGTTGATGAGGGCACCCCTGGAGGACTATGCACAGTTTACGACCTCTAACCAGTTTGTGCATGTTTATTGTTGGAGAGTGAAAGAATGAGGTGTGACCTTATTCAAACATACAAGACCCTGAGGGAATGTGACATATATTGAGACATTTCTAGTAGTGGGACAGCTACAAACAAGGGGCTATAAATACAATACAAGTGGCTGGACATTCCATACTGAGATGTGTTGAAATTGTGCTCTGGGAAGATGATAATCACTGGAATTCCCTGCCCCAGAGAGTTGTGGAAATATATATATATCTAAGGTTGAGATATCTGAATCACTAAACAATAGATGGTTACTTCAGGGACTATCATCAGAACTTTACAGTAAGAAAGCTGGCAAGTTTAAACTTCAGTCCATCAGCAAGAACATCTCTGAACTGTTTGCCACATTAATTCTTGATCTCCTGCTGAGCAAGTCAGGCAGTGCCTGTTGGGGAGAGAAATTGTTCATGTTTCAGGTCAATGAGCTCATTAGAGAGAAGTTCTGATCTGAAACGTTAACTGTTCCCCTCAGGTGCTGCCTCGCCTGCCGCTGCACTGTTACAAGCGAAATACCATGAAGCTCTGTCCTGGGACCTGAGATGGTCACCATGTGCTGGGCCTGGGGAGAATACGCCTGGAACACTCCAAGGAAGGGTATCCCTGGGCAGCACAGTAACATAAATGCATTCCCGTGGTGAGGCATTGTGTTAAGGAAAGGGTGAGGAAGATTGGCTGATATTTACTGGAACTCAGAACAGAGAGATGTGATCTCACTGAGACACTAAGGTGGGATAGGGGGAGAACTGTGAGGTGCTGAGAGATCAATCACCTGGCTTTGCATTGTCATTTTGCAGGAAGTGTCTAAGCATTTAGAAATAATTGAGGTATAAAGACTCAAGGTTAAGCAATTTCAACAATGATTAATTTCTCAATAGACAAGCGAGGAAGAAAGAGAGAAGATATCTGTGCTGTGATCCTCCTGGTGAAGTCTTCAGATACAGACAAGAAGCCGGTGGAAGTTGATCACCTGGGAACGTTTGATGAGAAAACTTCAGTTGTGAGAATTCTCTGGGAACATCGGCTGATCCCTTTTACTGGATCATGTGTGAGGATTCAGAAGGGCCCCAGTGCCAACAGAGCGATGGACAGAATCAAACAGAGCATCCTGGGGTGGCAGAGTGAGTACAGGTTTCAAGGCAAAGCTTTGAGCATTTAGTAATGCCAGCTGGTTACGATATCCTTGTGCCTGCCATCCTTGCAGCACCAGGTGATGGGGTTGTGGGGAGGTGATGGTGAGTTGCTGCAGGAACAGGTCTTGTGACCTTGGACCTCCCCACCCTGTTGCACTGTGGCCATTCCTCTCCCTCCTCCATCTCATTGGTCCCTATCTAACCGTGAAAGCAGTGACCGTGGTCAAACTCCCTAGATCAGTGACACCCTTTGGAAATTATGAGTGGTGGCCTCTCCTGGTCTGGTCCACAGGTGACTCCAGACCCACAGGGTTCCTTCCATTCTTCACCGGAGACAAACCCAGGTTCACCAGATATCATCTTCCCTCAGGAAAACAACATCCACTCTGTCCAATTATTTTCCCATTACAGTGGCCTCACAGTGATTTCCTGTAAGCCGGGGTGATGCAGGGTAGCCAGAGATTCCCTGTTTCCACTCCTCTACAATGAATAGTTATAAATGGGTCACAGTCTCAGGATAAGGAGATGATTGTTTAGCATTGAGACCAGTCCACAATACATTACTGAAGCTTGCTTTGGACAGTGATCAAGCCCTCCCTGGTTCCTTACAAACTTTGCTCTTCAAATCCAGGCCTTGGATAAGTCATACAAACCATTTCCCTACTAACTGCCTCTATCCTAGTCCTTAGTTCTGTGTTGTTCCTCCAAAACCAAGATCCATCTCCAAGCCGACTCCCTATTTCCAACCAAGTCGATGGACTTCTACTTTCTCCACATTTTGTTTACTTTAGACTTTAGAGATACAATGTGGAAACAGGCCATTTGGCCCACCGACATCGCGTCCTGGGAACAATTTGCAACTTATAGAAGCCAATTAACCTACAAACGCACACGATCACAGGGAGAACCTACAAACTCCATGCAGCTAGAACCCACAGGCAGGATCGGAGAGAGGGATGGGAGCAGATCTCTGCTGCTGCGAGGCAGAAACTCTACCTCTGTGCTGACCGCTTTGTTCTGGCCGCTTCACTCATTCTGTCCTTGTCGCTTTGTGAAAGAAACACTTTGAAAACATTCTGTTCTCATTGACTTATTTCTAATTTGCAGCAACGATAAAGTTTTTTTTTTTTTTTTTTGCAATTTGAAACAACAATGACCGTGTGCTCTTCCCATCAATATCTACAATGTCAACAATGATGTGCATCCTCACAATGCTCTGCCATCTTTTGACTAATTCCTCAAGATTACTATGATTTGAGGCAACATTGTAAGTCTCCCATTGCACCATCTTTAACTCTGACAGAGCACTGCCTGGAGCCTTTATCCCACAATGTTTATAATTCCTGAAAAGAAAGTACATTTGAAACCTTCAGTTATTTCACTGAAACATTTGCCATTGTTTATCTCTTGGCACTCATTATCTAGTTTCCCCAATTTGTCATTACACAGATGCTGAACAATAAGTCAATATAAGTTCTGACTTGTCCAGTATGTCATCAATCCTCCAGATTTTATGACCCCAATATCAGACTCAACTAAATAGCTCCCTAAACATGGCGTACAAATCCACCAGCACCTGCTGCAGCCTCTGTGTGTGGTGGGGAGGTGGTGGAAAACTGTTGGTCCCATATCATCTGTTGGTCACTGCTGCACATCTACCTGTTTGTTCAGTGACAGTCCCATATCCGGCTTTGGACAAGTTGTGTCTATCTGCATTGGACATTGTTCCATGGATAGTGTTTACAGCAGGGAATCGGGACACTTGTCCTGACTGGTTCATGCTGGTATTTCTGCTACCACCAGCTTCCTCCCATCCCTCTCTTTCACACCCATCAATGTGTCCTTCCAATCCTCTCCCATTGTCTGATTATCCAGCTTCCCCTTCTCCAACCTCTCCCAGTGGTAGTGATTTTCACCTTCCTGCCTCTCTCCGTGGTGAAGTTTCTCCTGAATTGTGTTTGATTTCTCAGTGACAGTTCTGTATCAGTGACACTGCATCCAGTTCCAGCCACTAGTGGAAGCATCTTCTCCCATCAAACCCTTTTGTAACATTGAGAACGTCCACCAGGTCAACTCTCGTCCTTCTCATTCCCAGGCTGGACAGTGTTACTGGCTGGGACCACTCCTTGTAAATCTGTCATGACCCTTCTTCAGCACCATGGTGACCAGAAACGTGTGCTGTGTCCCAAGTGTGTTCTGACCAGGGCTGCTGACAAGGTTAACATAACTCCTGCACTTTCCACTCTGTCCCACTGGACAGGAGCCCAGGGTTGCATTTAGGTCAGTGTGACCTTGTTAATGTCCATGGGTGCCGGTGTGACTGAGCACAGGGGATGTGGTGGGAGGGCTCGGAGTGGGGACATGTGCATCATCTCCATGTTCTCACACAACACTGCAGTGATCCTGCACTGTGCTCTTCCTCCTGCAAGGGGGAATGTCGGCGTGAGTACATCTGATGGAACTCATCTGTGTTTCCTGTTTCAGGCAGTCCTGCAGGAGGAGACGGCTGACACCCTGATCCACCACCGTGTGGGGAATCTGCTGCCCAGACCCAGGCTCAATGTTGCTGCTACTTCCCACTTCAGCCCCCACCTGCTCCGGACCAATAAATGAGGAGATTAATTCTTTACATAAAGTTGTTTGTTACCATTGATTTAACAGTTGAATTAATTATTGATAGTTGTATCAAACTACTTTGGAATCATTCCATTTAGTTTAGATTATTATTGTCACGTGCACTGAGCTACAGTTAAAAGCTTTTTTGTTGCCTGCTATTGAGTCAAAGAAGAGATTAGATATTATTACACTCAAATTACGTTTTGTTATGGAACTGGGAAGTTTTGTAATGCGATAACTTCTAAATCGAGAACATGTTTTACAATAAATTTGTTTCCTAATGGTTCAGAATGTTTCTTCGCATAATGTAGTTTCACATTATGTAGTTTACAACCATTTATTTTACAGCTGAACCTGGACTCCGGAAACAAGCTAAACCTTAAACTGTATTTGAGTCTTCATCAGGAAATTGGGGTTAATCACTATTGAACTCAAAGTGCCTTGCCTTCCCCACCCAGCGCCCTTTGCATTCCCGACTGTAGTGGCCAAATGGACTGTTTTGCATGTCATTAATGATGGCATGGCCTTTAAATTTTACTGATCGTTATATTGTGGGTAGGATTTATGACGTGTTTTTGGGTGTGTTTGGAGCTAAGACGCTTGCGCAGAAGTTTAGTTTTTTTAGTAGGAGAGGGTTAACCCTTCGACCATGCAAGCCATGCGAGTTTTAAAGGAGATCATGCCAGTGTTACGGACATACGAGGAGTTTTCTAATGTTTAAAGTAATAAGTTGGAGTTCGATGAAGAGTGCAGTAACGTCGGGCGAAGTTTGGATGTATTTTACTGTTTTCTATCAACAATAAAGCATTTATTAATCAAAGGACAGTGTTTTTGAAGACTTATCTGTGAAGACGCTCTAAAGGTCTCTGTGAGCCAGATCACATGCGTATCGAAGATATTCTCCTTATCCCTGCTCATCCATTTAGCGACTAGGGAGTTAATTTCCCGAAATATATGAAAATCTGCCGCTACACCAACAGGTCGATTTTCAGAATGCCTTGGTGAGGTACTGCATGTAAGCCTGCTAAAGAAGATGAGAGCCCATGATATCAAGGGCAGATACTAGCATGGATAGCAGGTTGGCCGGATGGCAGAAGGCAGAGCGTGACAATAAAGGGGACTTATTCAGGTTAGCTGCCAGTAACTAGCGGGGTTCCGCAGGGGTCGGTGCTGGGGCCGCTACTGGTCGTGTTGTTTATATTAATGATTTGGATGAGGGGATTGTGGCCAAGTTTACAGATTATACAAAGACAGGTGGAAGGGCAGGTAGTGTGGAGAAAGCAGGGACTCTGCAGAGGACTTGGGCAGGTTGGGAGAGGGGGCAGAGACATGGCAGATGGAATAAAGTGGATATAATAGTGGAATAAATTTACATATTTCCATTTTTTTAGTAACCAAAGTTATCAACGTATAATTTTTTGTGTGTTGGAAAACAAAATATAGTGGCATAGCTGGTAGACTTGCTGCCTCACAAGCCAGAGATCTGTCTTCGGGCACTGTCGGTGTTGAATTTGCACATTCTCCCTGCCAGCGTGTGGGTTTCCTCCCACATCCCAAAGACGCATTGGCTTTGTAGGTTAACTTGTCTCTGTAAAATTGCCCCTAATGTGCAGGGAGTGGGTGAGGAAAGTGGGATAACAGAGCTTGTGCGAATGGGGAGACATAAATGCTGGAGAAACTGAGCGGGTGAGGCAGCGAAGGAATAGGCGACGTTTACGGGTCAAGATCCTTCTTCAGATTGATGTGAAGGTGGGGGGAACGGGAAGAAGAAAGGAAGAGGCGGAGACAGTGGGCTGAGGGAGAGCTGGGAAGGGGAGGAGAAAGTAGGGACTACCTGAAATTAGAGAAGCCAATGTTCATACCGCTGGGGTGTAAACTACCCAAGCAAATATGAGATGCTGCTCCTCCAATTTGCAGTGGGCTTCACTCTGGCCATGGAGGAGGCCAGGGACAGAAATGTCAGATTCGGAATGGGAGGGGGAGTTGAAGTGTTGAGCCACCGGGAGATCAGGTTGGTTATTGCGAACTGAGTGGAGGTGTTGTGTGAAATAATCGCCAAGCCTGCACTTGGTCTCACCGAGGTTGATCATAAGCTGAATAATCCAACCACATTTTTGTTTGGAAGTGGAATGAAATAATAGAAATTGCATTCATTGCAACGTGTAAAAAGAGTTGAGATACTGTATTATAATTTTACTGCATGTTATTGTGGTATATATCATGTCTTGATTGGTGAATATGTTTACTTTGTGACTTTATTTGAAGCAGAAATAATATGTGAATGCATCATTGAGCATAATTCCAACTGATAACTACACACTTCGTCCGAGCACATTATCGCACGGGTCATGCAAGCCGTCTTAAATGACCACCTAAACTGTCATTTGGCAACATAAACAGCTGCCAAGGTTGCCCGGCTGGCAACAGAGAAAAAAAGTTAAGTGAGAACCCCTGCAAGGTGTATAATATTTTTGACACTGTCATAGGTATTTCTTACATATGACAATAGACAATAGGTGCAGGAGTAGGCCATTCGGCCCTTCAACCCAGCACCGCCATTCAATATCATCATGGCTGATCATCCCCAATCAGTACCCCCGTTCCTGCCTTCTCCCATAACCCTGACTCCGCTATTTTTAAGAGCCCTATCTAACTATCTATTGAAGCATCCAGAGAACCTGCCACCACCGCCCTCTGAGGCAGAGAATTCCACAGACTCACCACTCTCTGTGGCGGAAGGAAAAAGTGTTTCTTCGTCTCTGTTCTAAATGGCTTAACTCCTTATTGTTAAACTGTGGCCCCCTGGTTCTGGACTCCCCAACATTGGGAACATGTTTCCTGTTTCTAGCGTCCCAAACTCTTAACAATCTTATATGTTTCAATGAGATCTCCTCTCATCCTTCTAAAACTCCAGAGTGTAAGAGCCCAGTTGCTCCATTCTCTCAGCATATGACAGTCCCGCCATCCCGGGAATTAACCTTTCAAACCAATGCAGCACTCCCTCAATAGCAAGAATGCCCTTCCTCAAATTAGGGGACCAAAACTGCACACAATACTCCAGATGTGATCTCACTAGGGCTCTGTACAAATGCAGAATATTTGATCGTATATTCGATTCCTCTTGTTATAAAGGCCAACATCGAGGCTTTATAACATATACTTTATAAAGGCCAACATCACTTTCTTCACTGCCTGCTGCACCTGCATGCTTACTTTCATAGACTGATGAACAAGGACACCCAGATCCCTTTTCCCAACTTGACGCCATTTAGATATGCTGTCACAACGCACTGTAGTCTCTAAACAACCCTTCAGTAATTTTCGTTGCCATCCACTTCAGAATAATAGTGTTTTAAGCCGATAACTCGACATTCGCACTGGAAACAAACAAATAAATAAATAAATAAAACGCGCAGCTTTCCAGCCTCTTGTCTCATTGGCCACGCTCGGCTGTTAAATCGGTGTCAATCTGGTGAAAACCATCTTCCTCTAGTGTACACAAAAAGCTGGAGAAATCCCTCAGCGGGTGCAGCGAGCATCTAAGGAGCGAAGGAGATAGGCGACGTTTCGGGTCGAGACCCTTCGTCAGACTGGTCATGGATCAGGGAAACGAGAGATATAGACGGTGATGTGGAGAGATAAGGAACAATGAATGAAAGATAGCAAAAAAGTTATCGATGATAAAGGGAACTAAAAGCCATTGTAAGAGCTGTTTGTGGTGTGAAAATGAGAAAGCTGGTGCGACTGGTTGGGGTAGGGGAGATAGAGATAGAGGGAATGCCAGGCCCGAGGGCTGAGGGAGAGGTGGGAAGGGGAGGAGACAGCAAGGGTTAACAGAATTGAGAAAATTCAATGTTCAAGCCCAAAGGATGCAGACTCCCCAAGCGGAAATATGAGGTGCTGTTTCCTCCAGCTTGCGGTGTTGCTCAACTCTGGCCGTGGAGGAGCCCCAGGACCGAGAGGTCGGATGCGGAATGGGAGGGGAGTTGAAGTGCTGAGCCAACCGGGAGGTCGGGTTGTTATTGCGGACCGAGCGGAGGTGTTCGGCAAAGCGATCGCCAAGCCTCCGCTTGGTCTCACCGATATAGATCATCGGCATCTGGAGGCAGCGGATGCAGTATAACCATATAACAATTACAGCACGGAGACAGGCCCTCTCGGCCCTTCCAGTCCGTGCCGACCCATTTGTTTTCCTCTAGTCCCATCTACCTGCACTCAGCCATACCCCTCCATTCGCTTCACGTCCATATACCTATCCACTTTTCTTTTAAAATGTTAAAATCGATCCTGCCTCCCACCACCTCTGCTGGAAGCTCATTCCACACAGCCACCACCCTCTGAGTAAAGAAGTTCCCCTCACGTTACCCTAAACTTCTGTCCCTTAATTCTCATGTCATGCCCTCTTGTTTGAATCTTCCCTACCCTCAATGGGAAAAGCTTATCCACGTCAACTCTGTCTATCCCTTTCATCATTTTAAAGACCTCATTCAAGTCCCCCTTAACCTTCTGCGCTCCAAAGAATAAAGACCTAACTTGTTCAACCTTTCTCTGTAACATAGTTGCTGGAACCCTGGCAACATTCTAGTAAAATGTTGCCAGGGTTCCAGTAGATGAGGTTGGAGGAGGTGCATGTGAACCTTCGGATCCGCCAACCCACGACACTCCAGCGCCCTCCAGCAGCTCGCAGCCGTCGCCTCACCTGCAGACCGACTCTGCAGTGGGCCTGAAGCCTCCACATTGCTAACATTATCCTACCACCGCTCTGTCTTTAACGGCACTGGGTCCCTAGTGCCTGTCTCCCCAGACCCCAGTAACCTTAGTGGCTATTCCACTGGGTCGTCCCCATCCCCCCCCACATGTAACCCCTGCTCTTTCCCCCACCCACACCACAGCCCCCAAACCCCCCCACCGCCTGACCACCCTCCCACCCCCCCACCACAAACGCTTCGTCTCCCAGTCCACCTCACCTGCCTTCCTCCGGCCACAACCCCCATCCTTGCCGCGTGTTCACCATCCCCCCTGACCCTCCCCTCTCCGACATCGAACGGTCTGTCCTCAGCAGAGGTCTCACCTTTGTCCCCCCTCCGTCCCCACCTCATGAGTTCTGCGCTCCCCACCACGACTTGGAGCTCATTCTACCGTCGCCTCCGCCTCACAGCGTTCTTCCACGGGAAGAAGCCCTCGCCCCCCACTGATGATCCCTTTTCCTGTCTCCCACGTACCGCCTCCTCCAACTTGGACCCCCCCTCGTAGCCTTCCGGCTGTAGAACTATTTATCCAGAACTGCCGTCGGGACATCAACCGCCTCGACTTCTCCACCCACCCTGTCTCACTCCAATCTCTCCAGCCTGAACGTACTGCCATCGACTCACTCCGTAACACCAGACTGGGTTATCAAACCCGCCGACAAGGGAGGGTGCCGTGGTAGTCTGGCGCGTCGATCTCTGACAAAGAGGAAAATTCTTCATAATATTAGTTTTCTGATATTATACACTTCATAGGGGGATTATATATATCACACAGAATTTAAAAAATAAAAAAAACACTTGTGTAAAATCTAAGAATCAGGGGGACTAACATTCCCTACTTATTGTATTATTATTGGGCAGGGAAATATTAAAATATATCTACTTGTTGGGACAGTTGCTGCACAAAGGTAGAATTGGATAAGATGGGAGAAAGAGGATTGTTCCCCCTTAGTAATAATAGGAGGATCCTTCTTTCGCCGTTAAACTTGAACAATGTATATACAAGAAGAATCCAATTATTCATAGTATAATGCGAATTGGAAACAAATAAAATTAACCTTTTAAAATTTAAGAATATTATCGCTTCTTTTCCAATAGCTAATAATCCCTCATTCTAACCATACATTATTGATATAACGTTTACACCATTGTGGAAAGAATTGGAATTAAAATGATGCGGAGATATGTATGATATGGGAAATATTTTATCTATTCCAACAATTTACACTAAAAGATAATTCGAAAAGTAATCAATATTTCAAATACCTTCAAATTCAAGATTATTTGAAAAAGTATATACAAGGATATCAAACTTTAAACCCAGATATACTGGAGGAAGGAATGATAGAAAGCAGATACTCAAGCAATTTAATATAAGTAACTTATATAATTTAATTCTAAATATAGAAACACCAACGGACAGAAGCAATTAGAAGGAGACTGGGATAAAAGAGTTATGATTAAAAAAACTTCCGAACGATAGATGGGATAAAAATGTATTTTTATGTAAATCAAATGTTCAATGTATGTAAGGACATTAACCTATTCAATTTTACAAATTTTTACATAGATTATATTTATTCCGGAAAACAAGACTGAATAAATTTGTTTCAAAATGTTTACCCCAATCTGCGGACAATTGTCTACTCAAAATGAACTATAGCACATTACTTTGTCTGCTTGTACAAAATAGTATACATTGTGGAATGAATTTTTGGAATTTTTACTAAAACTATTTAACAAACAAAATTGAACCCCATTGCAGAATTGATTATCTTTGGTATCAAATGGAGAAAGAGCGGGAAGTAAACTAACTATATTCAAGAAGCTTTTCTTAATTATGGCCTATTAACAGCGAAAAAAAATATATACTTAAATTTTGGAAAAAAACGCCACCTATGCCAAACATTCAAAATGTGGATCTCCAAACATGTGAAACGACTACATCATGAATTACATCATGTGATTCCTCTTAATTAGGCAAAGTAGACCCGATTTCTTATAAGTTTTGGTCTCGTTTATAAACTTTAGACAAGCATATGGTGCAACATTAACATAACCTTAGAAATTAAATGTTTAGAACTGGGTGACGGATGGGCAAAAAATAAGAGATAGGTAGATCTCTCTCCCTACTCTCTCTCTTTTTATTTTTACCTTTTCCTTCTCTTTAATCTTGCTAAGACTTCTCTCTATGTCATTATGTTTTTTATTTTTTTGTTTTCTGTTTCTACTTGCTTGTCTATCTATTCCGCACACTCTTTATTTCTTTTTTTTTCTCTCACTGTTTTTTTATTATTGAACTAAAAGTATGAAGTTGTATAAGAATGAGAATATGTATTTATGTATTAGGTACTTAAGTACCAGACTACGGTACTTACTTCTAACAAAATAAACAAAAAAAAAAAAAAAAAAAAAAAGCGGAGGCCGCGCGCAACACTCTGGACACCTCCTCCTACTTACCCCTGGACCATGACCCCACTGACGAAAACACCAGGCCACCATCTCGAGCCACCATAACCGACTTCATCAGCTCCGGCTCCTTACCTGACCCCCGAGCCTCCGACCTCATCGTTTCCCAGCCCCGCACAGGCACCGATTTTACCTTCTCCCCAAAATCCACAACCCGACTGCCATGGCATGGACCCATTGTCTCTGCCTGTTCGTGCCCACACCGAACACATTTCCACAATACCTTGATGCCATCCTATCTCCCTTAGTTAAATCCCTCCCCACCTATGTTCAAGACACCTCAGACACTCTCCGTCGGCTCCGTGCAGTCCATTCTCCAGGCCCCCATCCTCTCATCTTTACCCATGGACGTCCAGTCACTCTACACCTCCATCCCCCACCAGGACGGTCTCAAAGCCTCCGCGGTTCTTCCTCGACCAGAGGGAGCAACCCATACCCGTCCACTGGACACCCTCCTCCGCCTAGCAGAGTTGGTCCTCACATCCTCAATAACTTCTCTTTTGATTCCTCCCATTTCCTCCAAACACAAGGCGTAGCTATGGGCACAACGCATGGGCCCCAGCTACGCTTTGCCTCTTTGTTGGGTATGTCGAACAATCCTTGTTCTCGGCGTACCAGGGCCCCATCCTCGACTCTACCATCCGTTACATCGACGACTGCTTTGTGTCACCTACCTGCACCACGACACAAACTGACTGACTACTTCATTCATTTCACCACCAACTTCCATACCGGCACTCAAATACACTTGACCCATTTTCCGACATTTCCCCCGACCATTCCTTGACCTCACCTATCTCTATTGCAGGCGATACGCTCCTGAACCGACATCCACTACAAACCACTGACTCTCACAGCTACCTGGACAACTCATCCTCCCACCCCTGGCTTCCTGTAAGGACTCCATCCCCCTATTCCCAATTCCTTAATTCCTCCGTCTACGCCAGCATCCTGCTCCCAGGATGAGGAGTTCCACCAACCAGGTCCATCCACAAATGCCTCATTCTTTCTTCAGAGAACGGGGATTTCCCTCCCCCTCTATTGATGAGCTCGCACCAGTGTCTCCTCCATACCCCGCAACACGCCCATTGCTCCCCATTCCCCCACGCGCAAACAGTGGCAAGTCCCCCCTGGTCCTACGCACCTTTCACGCCCACCATCCGGCAAATACAAAATTATAGTCCTCCGCCCAGTTTCGGCCACCTCCACGGACCCCCACCCGCCACATCTTCCCCATTTTAATCCCCCCTGTCTGCTTCCCGCGCAAAGACCGCTCCCCGTCCTGCAACTCCCTGACAATTCTTCCACGCCCTCCCGCTCTAAACTATCCCCTTCCCCAGGAACTTTCCCTTGCACCCGCATGAAAAGCAAACACTTGTCCCTTCACCTCCCCCCTCCAACACCTTTCAGGGACCCAAGCAACCTTCAGTCGACAGAGTTCACCTCACCCCTCCAACCTCATCTACAGCAATCCGCTGCAACCAGATGCCCAGAATGATCTATAGCGGTGAGCACCAAGCGTAGGCTTGGCGATCGCTTCGCCGAAACATCTCCGCTCGAGGAGTCCGTGCAATTAACAACCCACCTCCCGTGGCTCTCACTTCAACTCCCTCCCCCATTACCGCATCCGACCTCCGGTCCCTGGGCCTCCACCACGGCCAGAGTTGAGGCACACCGCAAGCTGGAGGAACAGCACCTCATATTCCCGCTTGGGAGTCTGCATCCCTTTTGGGCTTGAACATTGAATTTTCTCAAATCATGTTAACCCTTGCTGTCCCCTCCCCTTCCCACCTCTTTCCCTCAGCCTCGGGGCCTGGCATTCCCCTCTATCTCTCTATCAATCTCCCTTCACCCCAACCCAGTCGCACCAGCTTCTCATCTTTCACACCACAAACAGCTTACACATGGCTTTGTTCCCTTTATCATCGATACTTTTTTTGCATATCTTTCATTCAATGTTCCTTATCTCTCCACATCACCGTCTATATCTCCTCGTTTCCCTGATCCCTACCAGTCTAAGAAGGGTCCTCACCCGAAAACGTCGCCTATCTCCTCGCCTCCTTAGATGCTTGCTGCACCCCGCTGAGTTTCTCCAGCTTTTTGGTAACCCTGATTCTCCAGCAATCTGCAGTTCCTTCTTTAACATACTTCCTCTAGTCTTTGGGGTTGGTGGAATGGGAGGGGCCACTCTAGTAAACAGCCTAGGGCTCCCTCCTTCATCTAAATCCGGATCCGGCCCTGCCGCTGGCCCTAGTGACAGGCGACGGTGCAATAGAGCTGTGGTAGTCGTGAAGTTCCTGCCCTGACATCGACCCGAGCTCCTTGGTTCAGATCATTGTTCCTGCATGGTGTTTTGCTCTGTGTGAGTGTGATGCGCTGTTCTGTCTCGCTGTGCTGCCCGTATCGTATGGACACCTTTTCGTGCACTGTGTTTCACCGAGGGATTCTTCCTGGCTGTGTCCCGCATTACAGACCCCGCGTGCTTGTGTTTCCCGAGGGATTTACCCTGGGTATGTCCCGTCCTGACCGCCCTTTATGCTGTTCCCGAGGATCTCGTTGGGAATCCTGGTCCGACATGGCCTTCATTGTGCTGTGTTTCCCGACTCTTCAACTGTTGTACAGCGGAAAACCCCGGGAACCTCCACAGCCCCAAGGTGGACACATGAGCGGGAGACGGGTCGTTAGAAACATAAGAAACGGCAGATGGCTGCAAACTTGAGCACAAACTCGGCCTGCCGAACCCGGAGGCCGGGCAACATCTCCGGTGGAAAGCGGTGGGCCTTTCGGGTCCCGGCCCTTTCTTTAGTCTGCCCATTCCCTCCTATAGATGCTGCTTGACATGCCGTGACTCCTCCGGACACTGTATTGTGCTCAAGAACTGGTGTTCCGAACAATAAGGGAAAGTTCATTGAAACAACTCAGACCGCAGGGGACACGATGGAGGAGATGTGGAGATGTTTCCACCAGTGAGGAGTCTGAAATCGAGGGGACTGCAGCCGGTCAGGTGGGGGAAGGATGGGTGTGATCATGAAATTAAAGATGCTGAATGAATTAACACAATGTTTACTGTACGCCAGTGAGTGTAACGGTAAAGGGAATTTCCACACGGATATTGTGAGATTTACTGAACATTCTCCGGTTTGGAAAATCCGGATTCCACTTTGTTCTCTTTGTCTACAAAGTGTCCCGTGAACTGTTGATCCCGCAAACGCTCTGCAGTGGATTGAAGGTAGATGTTGTTCAATGACTCCTGTACATTATCTGTGTATCTTTGTCCTTCAGTAACAAGCGTGTCCCAAGTAACGATTCCCCGCGCAGCAAACTGGGGTTGCGCCCTGCTCTGTCGAGTGGTGTCTGCTCTCTCGGTACACAGAGGTCTCCACCTGGCTTTATTTCAAAGGAGGTTAAATTATTCCCAGTGTCCCGGTCAGTGTTTACCTTGAGCCAACACTTCTGTGAGTTACAGAGCTAAATGTTTCACGGCAATGACCCCGTCATCAGATGTCCTGGTGCCAATGACCTTTCTGAGGGTCTGAGCGGCAGAGGCACGATGACTGAATAGGTCTCCTGTGCGATGGAATATTATTTGAGGAGAAATTGTATTGTCAGTCATTGTCCCACTTTACAAGATAGGAGTGAGAGAGAAAACGGGGATTCCAGCCCCTAGTAAGCCTGACTTTGGTGTGGAGAAAGATGCTGGAGGTCAGATATTAAAAGTGTAATAATGGCATAGTCGATAGCGTAAAAGGATGAGACCAAGTCCAGCAAGCAATTATGAAAGGAAAATCATGCTTGACTGATCTTCTGGAATTTTTTTTAGGATGTGCGAAGTAAAAATGGATAAAGAGAAAAAAGAAGAAGGGTGAGCCAGTGATTAGTGTATCTTGACTTTCGGAAAGACCTTTGATAAGTCCCCGCACAAGGAAGACTGGGTGACTAAAAATTAGAGCAACATGGTGATTGGGGGTAGGTGTGTTAACATGGGTAGAAAATTGGTTTGGCAGACAGGAAGCAAAGAGTAAAGGAGTGGAACGGTCCTTTTCAGAATGGCAGGCAGTGGTGAGTGGAATGCCGCAAGGCTCGGTGTTTGGGGCCGTAATTGTTTACCATATGTGTAAATGATTTGGAAGAGGAAATTAGGAGGGCAAACACTAGCAAGTTTGCGGATGACACAAAGCTGGGTGGCCAGTGTGAACTGTGAAGAGGATGTTTAGGAGGTTGCAGAGGGACACTGGACAGGTTGAGTAAGCGTGGCAGATGCGTGGCAGATGCAGTATGATATAGATAATGTGAGGTTATTCACTTTGTGCGGCAAAAACAAGGGAGGCAAGATTATTATCTCAATGGGGGAAAGGTTAGGTAAGGGGGAGGTACAGCGAGACCTGGGTGTCCTTGTACACCAGTCACTGAAAGTTGCCGTGCAGGTACAGCAGGCAGTGAAGAAAGCTAATGGAATGTTGGCCTTCATAACAAGAGGATTTCAGAATAGGAGTAAAGAGGTTCTTCTGCAGTTGTATAGGGCTCTGGTAGGACCACATTTAGAGCATTGTGTACAGTTTTGGTCTCCTAATTGGAGGAAGGACATTGTTGTGTTTGAGGCAGTGCAGCGTAGTTTCACGAGATTGATCCCTGGGATGGCGGGACTGTCATATGAGGAAAGATTGAAAAGACTGGGCTTGTATTCACTGTAGTTTAGAAGGATGAGGGGGAATCTGATAGAAACATATAAAATTATAAAAGGACTGGATAAGATAGATGCAGGAATTTTTTTCCTAATTTTGGGCGAGTCCAGAACCAGAGACCACAGTCTTGGAATAAAGGGGAAGCCATTTAAGACTGAGGTGAGAAAAAATGTTTTCAACCAGAGAGTTGTGAATTTGTGGAATTCACTGCCACAGATGGCAGTGGAGGCCATATCACTGGATGGATTTAAGAGAGTGTTAGAGCTCTAGGGGCTAGTGGAATCAAGGGATATGGGGAGAAGGCATGCACGGGTTATTGATTGGGGACGATCTGCCATGATCACAATGAATGGCGGTGCGGGCTCGAAGGGCAGAAAGGCCTCCTCCTGCACCTATTTTCTATGTTTCTAAGAGAAGCTGCGCTGTTTGGATGTACATTCCTTGGTGTTCACAAGAATGAGGGGTGACCTTAAGTGGACACCTAGAACCTGAGGGGACATGATAGTGTGGAGATGTTTCTGTGCAATAACGTGGATGACGTTGCAGTCCCGTGTCTAAGTGTGTTGGATGCAAAGCCTGGCAGTACTGAAGTGGTGGAGATGACATAATCTGGGAATCTATGGGAAACAGAGTGGGAGTAACGTCCCAAATGTTGAGAAAGTGGGCCAATGTTGCTAGAAATGGGAAAGAATGAGTTTCACAAAGCATACATCAGGTCAGTGGAAAAGGTCAATGCCCATCATTGCAAAGGGTAGGGAGGACCAGAGAGAGGGTGGAGGTGTGTTGCTGTCCTGGGCCTGGGAAGACCACAACCTGAGCACTCCAAGGAAGGATATTGTTGGCAGCACAGATACAAGGAATGAACTCCTGGGTTAAGGGGAAGTGCTGAAGAAAGGGTGAAGATATGCCTGATACTTCACTGGAACGTAGATGTTATCTCACTGGTAAACAAATGGAGCTGGGGGAAGGAGATGTGGGAAAGAGTTGAGTGTACTGGGATGGTGTTTGAGAGCTCTACTCATATGGACAAGACAAGGAAGTTAGACTCCTGGCTTAGCATTAGGAATCTCCTCAGAGTGATGGAATAATTGAAGTAAAAAGACTCAAGGTTAAACAATTTCAACATGATAATTTCTCAATAGACAATCGAGGAAGAAAGAGAGAAGACATCTGTTGCTGTGATCCTCCTGGAGAAGTCTTCAGATACAGACAAGAAGCCGGTGGAAGTTTCTCACCAGGGGAATATTTGATGAGAAAACTGCAATTGTGAGAATTCTTTGGGAACATCAGCTGATCTCTTTTCTGGATCACGTGTGAAGATTCAGAAGGGCCCCAGCACCAACAGAGCGATGGACAGAATCAAACACAGCAACCTGGGGTGGCAGAGTGAGTACAGGTTTCAAGGACAAAGCTTTTTGAGCATTTAATAATGCCAGCTGGTTACGATACCCTTGTGCCTGCCATCCTTGCAGCACCAGTCGATGGGGTTGTGGGGAAGTGATGGTGGGTTGCTGCAGAACAGGTCTTGTGACCCTGGACCTCCCCACCCTGTTGCACTGTGGCCATTCCTCTCCCTCCTCCATCTCATTGGTCCCTATCTAACCGTGAAAGTAATGATCGTGGGCAAACTTCCTGGATCGGTGACATCCTTTGGAATGTACGAGTGGTGGCCTCTCCTGGTCTGGTCCACAGGTGACTCTAGACCCACAGGTCTCTGAAATGACCAGGGAACCATTCAGTTCTGCAGCAGGAAGGGGTCAGTGCCAGTGACGGAGGCATCTCGTCAGTGGACCTTATGACAAAGTCCACATTCCTTGTCCTGGTGGCTAAATTCTGCTTCACCAAAAAGCACCTTCTCTTCAAGACAACATCGATTGTCCAATCATTTTCCAGTTACTGTGGTTTTCACAATGGGGGGGGGGTATTTCCTGGGAGCTGGAGTGATGCAGAGTAACCAGAGATTCCCTGTTTCCCCTCCTCTTCCCTGTATTCAACAGATTGTGAATAGGGTCACTGTATCGGGACAAAGGGCATTAAGCCCAGAGAGGAGAGAAGGCATATACTTGATGCAAGATTTGTGGAATAGGTATTAACAGACTAAGGACTGCATGAGGTTGGGGTTGGTGATCTGCTTTGATTTTGTTCAGGGGGCAGAGGGGTTCAAGGGCCCTTGGAGCCCACTTCAGTTTGTTTTCCTTACTCTGGATTCCAAGGCTGCCTGTGAAAACATTGTCTTTGATGAGTGACTCTGAATCTGCACATTAGGCCTGAGTTGGACACCAAGATCACTATGTCTCTCCACACCACGTTTCCATTTCCCAATCTATCCAATGGACTTCCCACATCTCCAGTTATTTCCACCTCCCTCAATCGCTGACTTATCCTGTCCGGGTCTCTTTACAAAGGAAAAACAGAGCATGTTGTTAACGTTCACACATGTATGTTAGACTTCAGCATCTGCTGTTTACTGCTTTTCACCATAATGTATCTCTGTGTCCCTGACCACTCACTTTCCCACCAGGCTTTGTGCTCCCAGTAAAAGCCACACATACTCCCAATTCCTGGTTGTCACTTGTTCAATTCCCAAACCCTTTTGCATCCCCCAGGCTACTATTACTTTTGCCAAAGTTGTGTTTTCCGTTGAATCCAACTTCAATTCTAGAATTGTCCATGTGTCCCACTTGTTCCATGTGGCTTTTAATTCCTTTAAATAATGAACATTTGTAAATCATAATCGAGTATATTCCATGCTACCTACTACTTTCTCCTGTCGCTCCTTGTCTTATCCGATTTGCCCTTGCCAGCTCTGCCTGGATGCTGAGCAATCAAATCAATAGATCTTCTGTCCAATTTAGTATGTCATTAAATGTCCACATATTATGACTTTAATATCAGAC
The DNA here is from genome assembly GCA_035221665.1 of Okamejei kenojei. Classification (NCBI taxonomy): domain Eukaryota; kingdom Metazoa; phylum Chordata; class Chondrichthyes; order Rajiformes; family Rajidae; genus Okamejei; species Okamejei kenojei. Next base: position 95,211 of record JAVHYY010000104.1, on the reverse strand, counting down.
TCGACCGAACCTGATGTACTCCTTCTCTAACACCACAGTTGCCAGTAACAAGTGTGTTCTGAACAGGGCTGCTGACAAGGTTAACATAACTCCTGCGCTTTCCACTCTGTCCAACTGTCCAGGGTTGCATTTACGTCAGTGACCTTGTTAATGTCCATGGGTGCCAGTGTGACTGAGCACAGGGGATGTGTGTGGGAGGGCACGGAGTGGGGACGTGTGCATCATCTCCATATTCTCACACAACGCTGCAGTGATCCGTCACTGTGCTCTCCCTCCTGCAAGGGGGAATGTCGGCGTGAGTACATCTGATGGAGCTCATCTGTGTTTCCTGTTTCAGGCAGTCCTGCAGGAGGAGGCGACTGATACCCAGATCCACCACCGTGTGGGGAATCTGCTGCCCAGACCCAGGCTCAATGCTGCTGCTACTTCCCACTTCAGCCCCCACCTGCTCCGGACTGATCGGCGAAGACAACTACTCCAGTCCTGTCAGACTGAGATTCCATAAACAAGCTGCAACTTCCAATGTGTCTGAATCCCAGTCTGGGAACAACTATTGAACTGAAAGTGTCTTGTGTTCCCTGCTCTGAACTTTTGTATTCCCTGCTCTGAACTTTTGTATTTGCCAAAAATAGACAATAAAAGTGAAGGAGAACTACAGATGCTGCTTTACGTAGTGCTGGAGTAACTTAGCGGGTCAGGAAACATCGCTGACAACATGGATGGGTGACATTTCAGGTCAGGACCCTTCTACATATAGATTGTGTATGGGCTGGGAAGAAAGCTGGAGGAGAGGAGGGTTAGGACAAAGCACGGCAGGTAATAGGTGAAAGAAGGTGCGGGGGGATTTGATAAACAGATGGTTGGACAAACAACATGAAAAGACAAAAAGGGTGTGCGATAAGGAGAGAAGATGGGTGTAAAGTGCAAACTAGTGGAAGGAATATAGGTGGGAGGGGAGGGAGAGAGGAAAAATTGGTATGTATCTAGTTGGAGCACAGGGAATGGCAGGCAGTTTTAAGGTTAGGAGAAATTGAAGAATTCTATGTTCATACCCGGAGATTTCTCTCTTTCGAAAAAAGAGAGATATCTACAAGAATTATAGGAGACATGGAGTAAATGAGTTGCTAGAGGAGTATAAAGAATGTAAAAAGAAATCTTAAGAAATAAATTAAAAAGGCTAAAAGAAGATATGAGGTTGCTTTGGCAAGAAAGGTGAAAGTAAAATCCAAAGGGTTTCTACAGTTATATTAATAGCAAAAGGATAACGAGGGATAAAATTTTATTAAAAAATTCATGATTTGATCTCGCCCACGCCTACAGACATTATATATGCAAGCATTCATGCAACAGAAACTCCCAGAAACCTTAAATGAATCTACTATAATACTTATTCCAAAAACAGATAAGGACATCGAAGATCAAGGTTCATATAGAGCAATTGCTAGAGCATCTAGCATATAGAGCATCGATCAGAAAATTTTAACCAAAATTTTAGCACACAGATTAAGCTTAGTGATTTATAAATTAATACACCCCGATCAAACTGGCTTTATTCCAAAACGTTATTCATATTATAATTTGAGACGATTATTCAACATTATATACTCAAATCAAATAGCTAATGAAGACTTAGCAGTCATCTCGCTAGACGCTGAGAAAGCATTCGATCAAATTGAATGACCCTATTAATTTTTGGTGATGAAAAAATTTCAATTAGGTAAGAAGTTTTGTACATGGGTTAAGCTTTTATATACCAATCCAACAGCCAGCATAATGACAAATCAAATGTTATTTTTAAAAAAATGATTTATCTAAAGGTTGTAGACAAGGATGTCCGTTATCACCGTTTACTATTTGCTCTTGTTATAGAACCACTAGCATAAAGAATTCGAGCTCATCCAGAAATATATGGGTATAATACTAAAAATACAGTTAATAAAATTTCTCTATATGCAGATGATGTATTACAAATATTACTAATCCAGAAATTAGTATCCCTAATCTGTTAAATCTTATAACTCAATTTGGTTTATTTTCGGATATAGAATTAACTGGAAGAAGAGAGATTATGCCAATAATGGAACCTAATGTATACATATTGCACAATCACCTTTTAGAATAGTGAATGAAAAATTTAAATACTTAGGAATCTAGTGAACAAGAAATATACTTCTTTATTTAAATCAAATTTCGTGCCTTTACTTAATAAATTGCATAAGAATATTCAATACTGGAAAACGCTTCCTATTTCAATGCTCGGTAAAAAAATGCAATTAAAATGATTTTCCTTCCTCAACTTCTATACCTCTTCCAATCAATTCCAATATACCTACCTAAAAATGTCTTTAAAAAAATTGACTCTATTGTAACAAGTTTTATTTGGAATTATAAGAATCACCGAATAAGTAAAGAACACTTATGTAAATCTAAGATGAAAGGAGGATTACTCTTACCAAATTTCTTATTTAATTTCTGGGCAGTCAATGTCAAAAACTTAAATTTCTGGTTGGAAGATATGGATCAACAACCAGATTGGTTAAAGATGGAAAAGGAGGACTGTCTGCCATTTGAAATTGGTCCGATTCTCCTATCCCCTACAAAATGAACAAAAAGATCTATAGTGAAAATCCAATAATACATAATATATACAAATTCGAATTTGGAAACAAATAAAAAAAACATTAAAATTGGATAATTTATCGCTTTCCTATTGCAAATAACCCTTCATTAAGCCTTCGGTATTGGATAAAGGCTTCACACAATGGAAAAACTATGGAATTAAAAAGATGGGACATCTGTATAGAAAATGTTATGTTCCTCTCATTTCTGGAGGTACAACAGAATTATGGATTACATTCAAATAATTTTTACAGATATATTTCAATTGAAAGATTATGTTAAATCACATACACAAGAATACAGAATTAGAGAGCCAGAGATTCTAGATGAATGTTTGAATAAACAATCCCAACACAGTCAAATTAATATCATATATTTACAATATTCTGTTAGATAGTGAGAATCCGTCGACGGAATCACATAGACAAGCATGGGAAAATGAATTAGTTCAAACCCATTACGAAAGATATTTGGGATGAAAGCCTACAACATATACATCAATGTTCGTTAAACGCCAGACATTCCTTAATTACAATTTAAAATATTACACAATTGTATTATTCTAAAACAAAATTAAACAGATTTTTTTCCTAATATCTCTCCCATCTGCGATAAATGTCAATATTCTGAGGCTAATTTAACCCATACCTTTGTAAATTGCATAAAAATTAAAAACATTTTGGGTGGATATTTTTTAAATTATTTCCGTAGTGGTTAATAGTCAACTGGATCCCGATCCTATAATTAATAATATTGGGCATATCTGAACAATACCTAAAACTGACAATAAACCAAAGAAATTTCCTGGATTATAGTATAATAACTGGGAAAAAAACTAATATTAAAATTTTCGAAAGACCCTGCATCCCCTACAATTAAAATGTGGATTATGGAGATGTCGGGGACCTTAAATCTGGAAAAAATTAGATTTGTCTTAATTGACAAACCTGAATTATTTATTAGAATATGGTCCCCATTCATAGATTATTTGAAGGGGTAGAATGGGCCAGCGCTGAGACTCGACGGAAGCTTGAAACCCAGGACTAGACGAATAGTTTTGTTTTCTGTACTACCGACCTATCTCCTAAGTATTATAAAATAAAAAATAAATAAAATTAAAAAAAATGAAACGGGAATAGTGCCGGAGGATTGGCGTACTGCGCATGTTGTTCCATTGTTTAAAAAGGGTTCAAAGAATAAACCTAGCAATTATAGACCTGTTAGTTTGACATCAGTGGTGGGCAAATTAATGGAAAGGATACTTAGAGATAATATATATAACAACTGGATAAACAGGGTCTGATCAGGAACAGTCAACATGGATTTGTGCCTGGAAGGTCATGTTTGACAAACCTTCTTGAATTTTTGAAGAGATTACTAGGGAAATTGATGAGGGTAAAGCAGTGGATGTTGTCTATATGGATTTCAGTAAGGCCTTTGACAAGGTTCCCCATGGAAGGTTGGTTAAGAAGGTTCAATCTTTGGGTGTTAATGGCAGAGTAGCAAGATGGATTCAACAGTGGCTGAATGGGAGATGTCAGAGAGTAATGGTGGATGGCTGTTTGTCAGGTTGGAAGCCGGTGACCAGTGGGGTGCCTCAGGGATCTTGTGTTGGGTCCACTGTTGTTTATCATGTACATCAATGATCTGGATGATGGGGTGGAAAATTGGATAGGTAAGTATGCAGATGATACTAAGATAGGTGGTGCTGTGGATAATGAAATAGATTTTTAAAGTCTACAGAGAAATTTGGGCCATTTGGAAAAGTGGGCTGAAAGATGGCAGATGGAATTTAATGCCGATAAGTGTGAAGTGCTACATCTTGGCAGACAAATAGGACGTACATGGTAAATGGTAGGGAATTGAGGAATGCTGTGGAACGGAGTGATCTAGGAATAACTGTGCATAGTTCCCTGAAGTGGAATCGCATCTAGATAGGGTGGTAAAGAAAGCCTTTGGTGTGCTGGCCTTTATAAATCACAGCATTGAATATAGGAGTAGGGAAGTAATGTTAAAATTGTACAAGGCATTGGTAAGACCAATTCTGGAGTATGGTGTACAATTTTTGGTCGCCTAATTATAGGAAGAATGTCAACAAAATAGAGGGAGTACAGAGGAGATTTACTAGAATGTTGCCTGGGTTCCGGCAACTAAGTTACAGAGAAAGGTTGAACAAGTTAGATCTTTATTCTTTGGAGCGCAAAAGGTTAAGGGGGGACTTGATTGAGGTCTTTAAAATGATGAAAGGGATAGACAGAGTTGACGTGGATAAGCTTTTCCCATTGAGGGTAGGGAAGATTCAAACAAGAATTCAAACCAGCCTTGGCACATCGAGCACAAATGTTCAGCGTGCGTAACTGTCGCCTGTGTCTATGCTTGGTCTCGCTGATGAAGCGTGATGTACGGTGTTACATGTTCAGTGTTAAACCATTCACTGTGGGACAGAGAGACAATAGGTGCAGGAGGGAGCCAGCACCACCATTCAATGTGATCGTGGCTGATCATCCCCAATCAGTACCCCGTTCTTGCCTTCTCCCCATATACGCTGACTCCGCTATCTTTCAGAAACCTAACTAGTTCTCTCTTGAAAGTATCCAGAGAACTTTCTGAGGCACTCCGAGGCAGAGAATTCCACAGACTCGCAACTCTCTGTGAGAAAAGGTGTTTCCTCATCTCCGTTCTAAATGGCTTGCCCCTTATTCTTAAACTGTGGCCCTGGTTCTGGACTCCCCCCAACATTGGGAACATGTTTCCTGCCTCTAGTGTGTCCAAACCCTTAATAATCTTATATATTTCAATATGATCTCCTCTCATCCTTCTAAACTCCAGAGCATACAAACCCAGCCACTCTATTCTTCAGCATGTGACAGTCCCTCCATCCCGGGAATTAACCTTGTGAACTACGTTGCACTCCCTCAATAGCAAGAATGTACTTCCTCAAATTTGAAGACCAAAACTGCACACAATACTCCAGTGTGAGTTCACTACGGCCCTGTTGTATAAAGGCCAACATGCCATTCGCTTTCTTCACTGTCTACTGTACCTGAATGCTTACTTTCATTGACGGAGGCCCAGGAGCCGTTGGTTGAGGGAGGAGCGACGTCGAGCGGTGAGTATAAAACCCAGCGCGGGGCTTTGTTTTTTCAGAGGCCCAGGAGCCGTTGGTGAGGGAGGAACCAAAACCCGTAAACGTTTCAAAATCTGTAACGTTCCATTCAATTGAGTGGGCTTGAGGAAGCCGCTGATTGGTGGACTAGAGTACGCAGCTGATTGGCAGTCAGATTCCAGCAGTTTGTAGTGTACTGTACTTTGTATTTTGTATTGTATTTTTGTATTGTATTTTGTGTTGTATCCAGGGTAAGGGAAGTATGAGTGCCAGGGCAGCTTACTGTTCTGGATGTCAGATGTGGGAGGTCATGGAGTCGGGTAGCCCTCCAGACGTCCACATCAGCGTCAGGTGTGTCGAGATGGGGCTCCTAAAGGAGTGTGTTAGGAACCTGGAGCAGCAGCTCGATGACCTCCGTCTGGTCAGGGAGAGTGAGGAGGTCATAGAGAGGAGTTACAGGGAGGTAGTCTCTCCAAAACCACAGGAGGCAGACAAGTGGGTCACGGTTAAGAGAGGCAAGGGGCAGAGGCGGGGGCTAGAGAATACCCAGTGGCTGTAGTTATGGGGTCAGATTGGCGATTCTCTGGACGCAGTCCCGGAGACCCCGGATGATAATTTGCCTCCCTGGTGCCAGGGGTCCGGGATGTGTCTGAAAGTGTCCAAGATATCCTGAAAAGGGAGGGAGAAGAGCCTGAGGTCGTGGTACATATTGGTACCAATGACATAGGTAAAAAAAGAGAAGAGGTCCTGAAAGGAGAATTTAGGGAGTTAAGAAGAGAGTTAAGGAAAAGGACCGCAAAGATAACAATCGCAGGATTACTTCCTGTGCCACGCGACAGTGAGAGTAGGAATGGAGCAAGGTGGCGGATAAATGCCTGGCTGAAAGACTGGTGCAGAAGGCAGGGATTCACGTTTCTGGATCATTGAAATCTCTTTTGGGGATGGAGTGACATGTAGAAAAGGACGAGTTGCACTTGAACCCGAGGGGGACCAGTATCCTGGCGGGGGGACATTTGCAAAGGCTACTGGGGGGACTTTAAAACTGGAACGGTTGGGAGAAGGGACTCAAATAGAGAAAGCTAGTAGACAGGGTCTGAGGCAGGAGGCAGAGAAGGGAAGCACTAAGACCCAACATGTAGGGGTGAAAGAAGATAAAAATAATAAACCGAGAATAAGAGGTAGTGGGTTTCTTAAATGTGTGAGCAGAGAGAAAGAGGGATATAAAATGAGGGCAGAAGCAATCGGCAGCAATGTGAAAATTAATAGTGGCAGGCAGACAAATCCAGGGCAAAAATCAAAAGGTGTTGCAATGGAAGGTATTTAAAAACTGCATGGATGAACTACAACAATTGTTCATCCCAGTTTGGCAAAAGAATAAATCAGGGAAGGTAGTGCATCCATGAATAACAAGGGAAATCAGGGATAGTATAAAAACAAAAGATGAAGCATACAAATTAGCCAGAAAAAGCAGCTACCAGAGGACTGGGAGAAATTCAGAGTCCGGCAGAGGAGGACAAAGGGCTTAATTAGGAAAGGGAAAATAGATTATGAAAGAAAACTGGCAGGGAACATAAAAACTGACTGCAAAAGTTTTTATAGATATGTGAAGAGAAAGAGATTAGTTAAAACAAATGTAGGTCCCTTGCAGTCAGAAACAGGTGAATTGATCATGGGGAACAAGGACATGGCAGACCAATTGAATAACGACTTTGGTTCTGTCTTCACTAAGGAAGACATAAATAATCTGCTGGAAATAACAGGCAACCGGGGGTCAAATAAGATGGAGGAACTGAGTGAAATCCAGATTAGCTGGGAAATGGTGTTGGGTAAATTGAACGGATTAAAGGGCGATAAATCCCCAGGGGCAGATAGTCTGCATCTCAGAGTACTCAAGGAAGTAGCCACAGAAATAGTGGATGCATTAGTGATAATCTTTAAAAACTCCTTAGATTCTGGAGTAGTTCCTGAGGATTGGAGGGTAGCTAATGTAACCCCAATTTTTAAAAAAGGAGGAAGAGAGAAAACGGGGAATTACAGACCATTTAGTCTAACATTGGTAGTGGGGAAACTGCTAGTCAGTTATTAAAGATGGGATAGCAGCACATTTGGAAAGTGGTGAAATCATTGGACAAAGTCAGCATGGATTTACGAAAGGTAAATCATGTCTGACGAATCTTGTAGAATTTATCGAGGATTACTAGTAGAGTGGATAAGGTAGATAAGGGAGTGGATGTGTTATATCTGGACTTTCAGAAGGCTTTTGACAAGGTCCCACATAAGAGATTAGTATACAAACTTAAAGCACACGGTATTGGGGGTTCAGTATTGATGTGGATAGAGAACTGGCTGGCAAACAGGAAGCAAAGAGTAGGAGTAAACGGGTTCTTTTCAGAATGGCAGGCAGTGACTAGTGGGGTACCGCAAGGCTCAGTGCTGGGACCCCAGCTATTTACAATATATATTAATGATTTGGACGAGGGAATTGAATGCAACATCTCCAAGTTTGTGGATGACACTAAGCTGGGGGGTAGTGTTAGGTGTGAGGAGGATTCTAGGAGGCTGCAAGGTGACTTGGATAGGCTGGGTGAGTGGGCAAATGCATGGCAGATGCAGTATAATGTGGATAAATGTGAGGTTATCCACTTTGGTGGCAAAAACAGGAGGGTGGACTATTATCTGAATGTTGGCCGATTAGGAAAAGGGGAGATGCAACGAGAACTGGGTTGTCATGGCACACCAATCATTGAAAGTAGGCATGCAGATACAGCAGGCAGCGACAAAAGCAAATGGTATGTTAGCATTCATAACAAAATGATTTTAGTATAGGAGCAGGGAGGTTCTACTGCAGTTGTGCAGGGTTTTGGTGAGACCACACCTGGAGTATTGCGTACAGTTTTGGTTTCCGAATCTGAGGAACGACATTCTTGCCATAGAGGGGGTACAGAGAAGGTTCACCAGACTGATTCCTGGGATGTCAGGACTTTCATATGAGGAAGGAATGGATAGACTCGGCTTGTACTCGCTAGAATTTAGAAGACTGAGGGGGGATCTTTTAGAAACTTACAAAATTCTTAAGGGGCTGGATAGGCTAGATGCAGGAAGATTGTTCCGATGTTGGGGAGGTCCAGAACAAGGGGTCACAGTCTAAGGATAAGGGGGAATTCCTTTAGGACCGAGTTGAGGGAAAACATTTTTCACACAGAGAGTGGTGAGTGTCTGGAATTCTCTGCCACAGAAGGTACTTGAGGCCAGTTCATTGGCTATATTTAAGAGGTAGTTAGATGTGGCCCTTGTGGCTAAAAGGATCAGGGGGTATGGAGAGAAGGCAGGTACAGGATACTTGTTGGATGATCAGCCATGATCATATTGAATGGCGGTGCAGGCTCGAAGGGCCGAACTGCCTACTCATGCACCTATTTTCTGTGATTCTATGACTGATGAACAAGGATCTCCCAGATCCCGTTGTACTTACCCTTTTCCCAACGACGCCATTTAGATAGTGATCTGCCTTCCTGTTTTTGCTACCAAAGTGGATAACCTCACATTTTACTTCGGAGTCACGTGAGTGACTACGTGAAGACCCCGCCAGGACGCATGCGCGACATATCGTCGAACGCATTGCGGAAGCGACAGTCGGGAGGAGCGCCGCTCCTCCAGCGCGAATTTTGAAAAATTACGGAAGGTAAGTCTTACCTTTTCTGGTGAGCGTGGCGACTCGGTGTAATTTCTTTTTCAGGAGGAAGCACCATGGAGTCGCGCAGGGGAGAGCAGCAGCTGATACCGCTGCTGTGGAAGCAGCCAGCAGCGTGCCGTCTCTCCAGAGCTGCAGGTGCTGCCAGCAGCTGCCGGCTTCTCGCCGCTACAGACCGCAGGTGTGCCGCGGTCGGCGTCAAAACCACCCGGAAGTCGGACAGGACCGTTGACTCGGCTGGGTCCGGACCTGAAGACACCCCATTCCCGGATAGCGACGGCGGGCGTCTTTCCCGCGGGAGCGGGTGGGGAGCAGTGCTCCAGCGTGACTGCTTATGCAGGGGCAGAGTCACAGCGGGTCTCCTCGCAGACCCACGGCAGCATCCTTTCAAGGACTGCCAAATGTCTCACCCTCTTCGCAGGGGAGCATTAGGGGTCAGAGCTGGGCTGACCCTGAAGAAGGGGCAATGGCTGAACAGTCAACTGTGAGGGGTGCCAGAAGAGAGAGCAGCAGAAGATTGTGGGACACATGCTGTATCAACTCAAGAAGGACTGCCTATACAAAGCTGCAAGCCAGTAAAAAATACATGGTTCCAAACCAGCTACAGGAGCAAGCCATTAACTTTATGGCTGGGAAGTACATTGCTCCAGAGAACTCCATTTCTCTTAAAAGTACCAGCAGTCTATGACCCCATCTGGGGCAACAGGAGCCCATCTATAAGGGAGCCAGGAGGTGAAGCTCCAGAGGAAACTGCTGGCTGCTAAAATCACAGCAGTACCAGGACAACTGATGGGGTTGATTTGCCTGAAGAGTTACGTGATGCTCTAGCAGACTGTGTAATACTCAGTGGAGATTTACAGTTACAGGAAGAGCATCATCAAGAAGTGCGGAATTATGCAAGACAAGTAGCACACAGGCGCCAAAAATTGCTGTTGGGGGACCTCCCGAAGCAGGTGAAAGACCTGCATGAGGAAGCCAAGGCTATAGGCCTGATCAAGGTGCCAAGCACCTCTAAAACCCACTATCAACAGCGGCAGCACCCCTACACACCCACCAGACATCGGTGCTATGGAAGACCATCTGGTGGTGAAAGCTTGAAGGCCGGCCCACCTGCACAGCGGTCTTTCAGACCATGGCCCAGCCCGGCCTTCATGGAAAATGCGCCAACCCCACAACGCAGCAACACAATACCAGAAGAAACAACTGCGGAGACAACCCACACAACACCGGTAACCATGGAGGTAGGTGGGTCTGGTTGGCTTAAAAAACATTGCATGTCCGATTCATTAAAGTTGGGGGACGGTTGCACTTGTTTCATCATGTGTGCTGCACTTTTACCTCTGACCTTTTACATACTCGGAAGTATTCAGAATTACAAAATTGAATTTGTATACGAACTACCGTCCCAGTTCAGCATACGCCTAGCAGGAAGTTCATACTTCACAAAAAGAGAGAACAGCAGGCCATGCTGAACTGTTAAGACTAAACACAAAAGGGATTGAGAAAACAATCAGAGAATTTCAAGAGTTCGTATCAAATATATTTATAAAAAACTAAAAAGATGGTGGTTGCCGTATCATTACAGATTTGACCGAACTAAATACTTCCGTTCAGTATGCCCATTTCAAAATAAACACGTTTGTCACACACAGGGTCATCGTAAATACCTGAAATTTATCTGGATGGGACAGCAATGGCAGTATGCCTTATCCAATGGGTTGTCATCAGCACCCAGGCTATTACAAATTTATTAAAACCAGCTTTAGCATACTTAAAGAAACATAACCATATCGTCATGGCTTACCTTGATGATATTCTCATTGTAGGTGAAAAATTGGAGCTGGCTACATTGGTGGTATCAGCCACAACACAGAGATTTAACGTACATCCAGATAAATCAAAATTGGAACCCTCCACTACCATGGATTATTTGGGGTTCACTATTGACTCTGTTCATATGTCTATCACCTTGCCACCAAACAAAGTGACAGACTTGATGGGAGTATGCAAAAGCCTCACTGGCATCAGGGAACCATCCATTCGTCAAGGAGCAAGAGTGATTGGGAATTGGTGGCTGCGTTCCCAGCAGCTCAATTGGGACCACTCCATTATTAAAACCTGGAAGAGGGAAATTTTAGCTCTCAAAAATCATACAGGCCATTTCAATAGGCCTATGCAACTACCAGGGAAAGTAAATTAGAATTAAACTGGTGGATAGAAATGTTCCATATTATCCTAACCCCATCACCCCATTCTATATCCCTAGGGTACATTACAGACTGATGCCAGTGCTAAAGGTTGGGGAGCAAACTAATACCACCGCAAGTTGTGGTGGCAGATGAGTGCACAAAAATTATTCTGTTTAAAGCACTAGGAATTAATTATCTAGAAATGCTGGGAGCGTTTCATGGACTCAGGGCCTACTGCTCAAATGAGCACCAGTTGCATGTACGGTACAGATTGATACCACACTGGGGGCCTATATATAATCATATGGGTGAAATAAAGTCGATATCATGTGATGAATTGCCTAATAATATCTGGCACTGGTGTCTGGGAGAGAGATTTGGATCTCAACCACTTACCTTCCAGGTAAGCTAAATACAGTGGCAGACATCAGGTCACGTAAATTCAACGACAACATTAAATGGATGTTGGATCGGAAAGTGTTTACAGATATTATAGACCGGTATGGGACACCAGATATCGACCTTTTTTCCATCTGGACTAATTCACCAACTACCAACATATGTTGCTTGGGAACCAGACCCAGGGGCAGCAGCGATGGACGATTTCTCGCTGCATTGGGGGGGGGGGGATTTGTTTTGCTATGCATTTTCCCCTTCTGCCTCATCAGGCGAGTCTTACAATAATTAAACAAGATACCATGGTTCCCAACAGTACAAAGATGGTCTCAGAACCCTGCATCTGGATCAACAACGGCCAAGGAGGTTGGCACACTCCGTGCGGGAAAGTATCCGTGCCATGACTGTATGAACTTGTTGATTTGCAGTTTTCTGAACAGGCCATTTCTGGGATACGGACTCTCCGACAGGACGATCAATGCCATCTCAGCGTCGTGCAGGGAGTCCACGAGAAGACAGTACCTGACATATGTCAGGAAATGGAAGTGTTCTGCACCAGGACGAACACTACATATGACTCAGCCACCAACACTGAAGTGCTGGAGTTCTGGCCACCCTTCATTTCGATGAAGGATTGAGTTTACAGTGCCATTATTGTGCAAGGAGTGCCCTATCTAATATCTGGGCAGAGGGAGTGATCACCTGGCTATAGGATCACACCCACTAGTACCTAAACGAATGAGGGGTATTTGTACTCTATTCCCCCCAGGCCCAGATACACCCATATATGGGACATAGGTAGTACACCATGTTACGAGGATGGACACCAATATCGGGGCTCACTCTGGACAAACTAATATCCTAGATGGGAATGATTATGGCACTTGGATCAGCACAACGGGTCCAGTCCTTACACAAGCTAGAATAGGGACGTCATGTCTGTCACAAATGGCAGATAACCTGCTACATACAGGGGTACTTAAACTAGACTGACCCGGTTCCTTTGGCCAATATTAGAGCTCTGGCCTATCCTGCAGATAGTCGGCCCTGCATAGTGACACATACTTTCCAATATATAGTCACCAAGACACTTATGGGCACGGAGAGAGCTTTCTCATTAGCCATAAATGCCCTCACCTAAGGTCACAGTGCAAACCATATCCAGATGGTTCGGGTGGTATTACGTGCAGTGGTGAATACTAATGTTTCAAATCTCACTCCAACAGGGCTGCATCTACATCGGATGCTAGGATGATGGGAGTTCCTATGGACCACATCCTTGCCACAGCGGGGTGGAGCAATGAACGCATTCAATGCTTTATAATAAACCCGTGGCCGATCCTGAGACGTTTGCAGGGAAAAATTAAGTTCTGTAAAATAAATTACCCAATGTGGGGCATATTATTTTAGGTATGAATAATACCTTTATTGTTTTTCAGCACAGTGTCGTGTGTGAAATACGTTCATCCTCCGTCCCAGAATGGCAGTGTGTGAGCATGGTCTCGTTCCAGGGCATGAAATCACAGAGCTTTGAAATCTTCACGTAGTCACTCACGTGACTCCGAAGTAAAATAGTAAGATTAAATGAGAACTTACCAGTTTGAAGTTTGATCTTTTTTTATGAGGAGTTACGATGAGGGATTACGTGCCCTCCGCTCCCAAAACCCTCTATTATAAAGTTCAACTGGTATGGAGGTTCTCTCTTATCTTACTATATTAGTCTACTCTGGTATCTGTGATTTCACACCACTGCTTTGAAGAATGTCGCGCATGCGTCCTGGCGGGGTCTTCACGTAATCCCTCATCGTAACTCCTCATAAAATAAAGATCAAACTTCAAACTGGTAAGTTCTCATTTAATCTTACTATTTATCCGCATTAAACTTCATCTGCCATGCATCTGCCCACTCCCCCAACCTGTCCAAGTCACCCTGCATTCTCATAGCATCCTCCTCACAGTTCACACTGCACCCAGCTTTGAGCCATCTGCAAATTTGCTAATGTTACTTTGAATCCCTTCATCAAAATCATTAATATATATTGTAAATAGCTATGGTCCCCAGCATCGAGCCTTGCGGTACCCCACTTGTCACTGCCTGCCATTCTGAAAGGGACCCGTTAATCCCTACTCTTTGTTTCCTGTCTGCCAACCAATTTTCTATCCAAGTCAATACCCTACCCCCAATACCATGTGCTATAATTTTGCCCACTAATCTCCTATGTGGGACCTTATCAAATGCTTTTGGAAAGTCCAGGTACACTACATCCACTGGCTCTCCTTTGTCCATTTTCCAGGTTACGTCCACAAATAATTCCAGAAAATTAGTCAAGCATGATTTCCCCTTCGTAAATACATGGTGATCGGACCGATCCTGTTACTGCTTTTCAAATGTGCCGCTGTTTCATCTTTTATAATTGATTCCAGCATCTTTCCTACCACCGATGTCAGGCTAACTGGTTCCCCGTTTTGTCTCTCCCTTTCTTAAAAAGATCCTCCATCACCCCAGGTCCTCTGGCTACCAGTACACCAGGAAGACTGTTTGTGGCCTCCTTGTTAAAGATGGATCCAAAGTACCTTTTCAGCTCATCTGCCATTTTCCTTGTTCCCCATTATAAATTCACTATTTTCAGTCTTCAAGGGTCCAACTTTGGTCTTAACTAATTTTGTCCTCTTCACATAGCTAAATAAGTTGTTACTATCCTCCTTTATATTCTTGGCTAGCTTACCTTCATATCTTATCTTTTCTCCCCATATTGCATTTTTAGTTATCTTCTGTTGCTCTTTAAACATTACCCAATCCTCTTGCTTCCTGCGCATCTTTGCTCCGTTGCACTTCTCTTTTATTTTTATACTGTCCCTGACGTCTCTTGTCAGCCATGGTCGCCCCTTACTTCCCTTGGAATCTTTCTTCCTCTTTGGAATGAACTGATCCTGCATCTTCTGTATTATTCCCTGAAATACCCGCCATTGTTGTTCCACTGTCATCCCTGCGAGCGTATCCTTCCAGTCAACTTTGGCCAGCTCCTCCCTCAAGGCGCTTTATTCAACTGTAACACTGACACCTCCGGTCTACCCTTCTCCCCCTCCAATTGTAGATTAAAACTTATCATATTATGGTCCCTACCTCCTAATGGCTCCTTAACCTCATGTTCCCTTATCAAATCCGGTTCATTACACAACACTAAATCCAGAATTGCCTTCTCCCTAGCAGGCTCCAATACAAGCTGCTCTAAGAATCCATCATGACGACACTCCAAAAACTCCCTTTCTTGGGGTCCAGTACCAACCTGATTTTCCCAGTCTACCTGCATGTTGAAATCTCCCATAGCAAACCGTAGCATTACCTTTACTACATGCCAATTTTAACTCGATTCACCTTACACCCTATATCCAGGCTACTATTTGGGGGCCTGTAGATTAGTCCCTTTAGGGTCTTTTTATCCTTACAGTTTCTCAGTTCTATCCATACTGACTCTACATCTCCTGATTCTATCTCACCCATTGCAAGGGACTGAATTTCATTCATAGATACATAGAAAATAGGTGCAGGAGGAGGCCATTCGGCTCTTCGAGCCAGCACCGCCATTCATTGTGATCATGGCTGATCGTCCCCTATCAATAACCCGTGCCTGCCTTCTCCCCATATCCCTTGACTCCACTAGTCCCTAGAGCTCTATCTAACTCTCTCTTAAATCCATCCAGTGACTTGGCCTCCACTGCCCCCTGTGGCAGGGAATTCCATAAATTTACAACTCTCTGGGTGAACATTTTTTTTTCTCACCTCAGTCTTAAATGTTGCCTTTATTGGACCCTTTATTCTAAGACAGTGGCCCCTGGTTCTGGACTCGCACAACATTGGGAAAAACTTTCTACATCTAGCTTGTCCAGTCCTTTTATAATTTCATATGTTTCTATAATATTCCCCCTCATCCTTCTAAACTCCAGTGAATACAAGCCTAGTCTTTTCAATCTTTCCTCATATGACAGTCCAGCCATCCCAGGGATCAATCTCGTGAACCTACGCCATCTCAGGGATCAATCTCGTGACCAACAGGGCAACCCCACCCCCTCTGCCCACCTGTCTGTCTTTTCCATAGGATGTATTCCCTTGAATATTCAGTTCCCAGCCCTGGCCCTCTTGCAGCCATGTCTCAGTAATTCCCACAACATCATACTTGCCAGTTTCTAACTGAGCCTCAAGCTCGTCCACTTTATTTCTTATGTTTCCGCATTCATAAACAACACTTCGGTATTCACCTCCCCTCTAACAGCGGTCACTATTGGCCACGACCTTACTCTCTTATCCCTTCTCAAACTCTCCTTCTCATTACTTCGGGAGTCTTTTGTAACTTTCCCTGTACTTGTTTTCCTTTTAACTCCACATTTATACTCCCAATTTGTCAATCCCTCCCCCCCACTATTTAGTTTAAACCCACACGTACAGCACTAGCAAACCTGCCTGCCAGAATGTTGGTCCCCCTCCAGTTAAGGTGTAACTCATCCCTATTGTACAGGTCACCCCTACCCCAGAAGTGATCCCAGTGACCAGGGACAGATCTGCGGATCAGCGCAGCCTTTTGCTGAGGGCTGCCCTCATTACAGCTCAAGAACGTACTTGCCTTTCTCTGTGGATTTAGTTGCGACCAGGCAGATTGGTGATTAGGCTTGAAGTCCCTGCACCAAGTCCACCCCTTTCTGCAACGATCAACAAGATCTTCAAGTCTGCTCTATCCCCACACCACCTGAACTAAAACAGGTCATGTTGGAGTTCCTCTGTGGAGATAAAAACTGATGTAATATTCCAGTTTGATAGCATTTCATCACCGCTTCTGACATTTTAAGGTGTAAGTTTATTGTTGTCACATACACCGAGGTAATGAAAAGCATGCTATCCAATCAGATCAGATAATAGTACACATAAATATAACCAAGTCAAACTCGCATACCATTGGCAGAGTAAAGGGGAAGATACAGAGTGTAGAATATAATTGTATTGCAACATGAACCACAAACTATTTCACAGATTAGAACACAGTATAGCAAAATAACAGGCCCTTGGGTTCACAATATCTGTGCCGAACATGATGCCAAGTCTAGCTCCCAACTTTTGTTTGTCTGTTTTAGTCCGATTAAATGTAGAAATAAAGCTGATGCTGGTTTACACCAAAGATAGATACAGAGTGCTGGAGTAATCGGCGAGTCAGGCAGCTTCTCTGTAGAAATAGGATGGGTGACGTTCCAGATCAAGACACTAGACTGAAAAAAGGTTCCGACCCGAAACACCATCCTTCCTTTTTCTTTAGAGATGCTGCCTGACTCACCGAGTTACTACAGCACTTTGTGTCTATTTAAAGTCCATTTAAGGATAGGTCAAAGGTCTCCAGTGAGGTAAGAGTGAGGTCAGGACCACTCCCTAGCTGTTGAGAGGATGGTTCTGTTGCCTGATAACAGCTGGGAAGGAACTGTTCATGAATCTGGAGGTGTGCGTTTTCAAACTTCTTTATCCCCTGCCTGATGGGAGAGGGGGAGAAGAGGGAGTGACTGGGGTGAGACTGGTTCTTGATTATGCTGGTGTCCTTGCTGAGGCAGCATGGTGTAGATGGTCAATGGAAGAGAGGCAAAGACTCCCCCTCCCACCCCCCGCTTCCGCCCCCCCCTCCCCGCCTCCCCCCTCCACCTCTTAAACAGTGGATTGGAGATGCTGATAAGGCGATCAAGAGGGTGGTTCGGAGACAGCATGTTTCTTCTCTTGGGTACATAGAAACATAGAAAATAGGTGCAGGAGTAGGCCATTCGGCCCTTCGAGCCAGCAATGCCATTCAATATGATCATGGCTGATCATCCAATATCAGTACCCCATTATGGCTTTTTCGCCATATCCCTTGACTCCCTTAGCCCTAAGAGCTAAATCTAACTCTCTCTTGAAATGTCCAGTGAATTGGCCTCCACTGCCTTCTGTGGCAGAGAATTCCACAGATTCACAACTCTCTAGATGAAAAGGTTTTTCCTCATCTCAGTCCTAAATGGCCTAACCTTTATTCTTAAACTGTGAAACCTAATTCTGGACTTCCCCAACATTGGGAACGATTTCCTGCATCTAGTCTGTCCAATCATCTAAGAATTTTATATGTTTCTATAAAATCCCCACTCATCCTTCTAAATTCCAATGAATACAAGCCCAGTCGACCCATTCTTTCATCATATACGACAGTCCCGGCATTCCAGCAATTAACCGGGTGAACCTACGCTGCACTCCCTGAATAACAATAATGTCCTTGCTCAAATTAGGAGACCAAAACTACACACAACACTCCAGGTACGGTCTCACCAGGGCCCTATACAACTGCAGTAGGATCTCCTTGCTCCTGAACTCAAATCCTCTCTCAATGAAGGCCAACATGCCATTGGCATTTTTCACTGCCTGCTGTACCTGCACACATACTTTCAGTGACTGATGTGCAAGCACACCAGGAACATGCGGTCAGGGGAGGCAGAGCTTCACCTGTCACACTCCCAATGAAAATAGCTGCGGGTCCAGGCAGCGGGCAGTCGACGGCCGCACAGCAGTCGGCTGCCTGCCCCTTTTCCGGGGTTATGAACGTGCCAGCATGTCCCTAGAGAGGGAACACGCGGTGGCCACGGGGACTGTGGAGGCTTTCCATGAACGTTGGTCACCGCAGGAGGTCGAATGTATTATTGATAAAAATGTTAATATTTTAATTTGAGAACTTTCTTTGTAAAATGCCAATATAGGCATTCTCTGATCGTGTTACTACTTTGTATTTGTTTGTTCTGAATAAAAGCACTGGGTTCCAACGCTGGCGGCGCTGACTGGCAAAGATCCTCTAGCGAGCAAGATAGCCCACTCGACGAAAAAAAGGCGTAGTAGGGTCATGGGCAGATTCATGGGTAATCTTCGGCACTATTTCCATAACCGGCTTCTGTCTCTGCCATCTTTGTCTGCCATAGCTGAGCAAAGATACTAGTACGGAGATGGAAGCCGGTTACCGAAACATCCTCGTAAAAATCAAACATCTTTGGTAATACATAGGTTGATTCGTTGAATTGTAGCGGCTGATTCGGAGGCTCTGAGCCGCTGAGAGCTCACAATTAGGCCCCACGTTGGAGTAATCTACTCTCGGCTCAGGACCCAGGCATCCACTCCCGCTGCGGCCCTCTCCCTCCCTTCTCTCCTTCCCGTCCCTTCCTCCCTTCCCTTCTTCCCTCCCTCCCTTCTCTCCTTCCCTTCCTCCTTCCTCTCTCTCTTTTCCCTTCTCTCCTTTCCTCCCAGACACATGACGCACAGACAACTAACACACACACACAACTAAGTTAGGATGGGGTAGAAGCCAGTGCCTCCCCAGCAATTGACCACACCACATGTCACTGAAGCACACCCAGGTCTCATTGCACTTCCCCTTCGCCTAATCTGTCTCGTTGCACATCCCCATCTCTTAATCTGGGGGCGGTACCGTACATGGCCCTACAGTACATGGGCAACAGGTTGACAACACCACTCTAGATCTTTAGCAGACGTCAGAAGAGAGGGACTGTTTTGATTTATGACAGGTAGCTGATTACGGTTCCCTGCTATTACACAGAATCTGGGAGGTTTAGTGGACACAACGATGGGGATATTTTTCCGGAGACTTGAGATTCCAGCTAAAGCACAGGATCGAAAGAGATTGCAGGAAGTGGTGGATGGACACAAACCAACAAACCCGCACCTCTTTAGAGTGTGAGACAAACTGGAGCAAACCCACTCAGCTCACTGGTGTGATATCTTGTGCTCAGACACAGAATAAGAGTTGACTCACTGGTGACCGGAACTTGACTGCACAGTGTCTGTGTTTTATTCAGTGCCTGATTTACCTAAAGACCTGGCAGGCCTAAGCCTAGGGCCTCAAAATCTAGGGGGCCTCCGGCCAAGGTGTATAATATTTTTGACACTGTCATAGGCCTTTCTTACAAATGCTGTCACAACGCACTGTAGTCTCTAAACAACCCTTCAATAATTTTCCTTGCCCTCCATTTCAGAATAATACTATTTTAAGCCAATAACTCGACACTCGCATGGGCAATAAATACATTTTTTTAAAGCGCAGCTTTCCAGCCCCTTATCTCATTGGCCACGCTCGGCTGCACATCGATGTCAATCTGGTGGCACTGGGGTCTGGCAAACTTTCACATGGAGTCACACTTCTGGAGTATGGTGTACAATTTTGGTCGCCTAGTTATATTCTGGAGTATGGTGTACAATTTTGGTCGCCTAGTTATAGGAAGGATGTCAACAAAATAGAGAGAGTACAGAGGAGATTTACTAGAATGTTGCCAGGGTTCCAGCAACTATGTTACAGAGAAAGGTTGAACAAGTTAGGTCTTTATTCTTTGGAGCGCAGAAGGTTAAGGGGGGACTTGATTGAGGTCTTTAAAATAATGAAAGGGATAGACAGAGTTGACGTGGATAAGCTTTTCCCATTGAGGGTAGGGAAGATTCAAACAAGAGGGCATGACATGAGAATTAAGGGACAGAAGTTTAGGGGTAACGTGAGGGGGAACTTCTTTACTCAGAGGGTGGTGGCTGTGTGGAATGAGCTTCCAGCAGAGGTGGTGGAGGCAGGATCGATTTTAACATTTAAAAGTAAAGTGAATAGGTATATGGACGTGAAGGGAATGGAGGGGTATGGTCTGAGTGCAGGTAGATGGGACTAGGGGAAAACAAATGGTCGGCACGGACTGGAAGGGCCGAGAGGGCCTGTCTCCGTGCTGTAATTGTTATATGTGCTCCAGTAACCAACGATGGCGGGTGCAGGGAACATCTTTGGATACTTGCAGGCTTCAAGTCAAAACTCAGGGGTAAGTAGGAAAGTGCAAAGATATTTAAACTAGGAAGTTGGCAAGGAGCAACGCTAGGGGTAGAGTTGGTAATCGTTGCTAGAAACCTACTGTGTAGTGCTGTGGCTGCCACTGTCAGGTTAGTAATAAAACTAAGGCTATTTGTAGCATTTTTGTTAACGATTGGAAAAGCATACTCGTTTTGTAAACGGTTTTTGGAAGCAGATTTGATTCAGATTTTGCAATATAATTGTCAATAAGGAACAATTCTTTAAGAAATATTTCCCAAATATTATAGTCTTTTATTTTCTTCACTCAAGTGGATCCCATTTTGTGAGAACCTCCCATCATGTTTTCCTTTCTAATAGCTGTTGAAGATTAATTTTACCTTTTATTTTCAGATTCGAATCTGAGCATAAGTAAAGGATTTGAAAGTGGTGCTAGCAAGTGCAAGAGAAAGAGACTTGAAAATGATACGGTAAAGAGGTTAAGACCAATCACTGCTTTCTTGGATCAGCCACTGACAAAGGCAACAAGTAACAGTGGCGAAGCAGACACATTGATTCTAACACAAGGAAATCAGTGTGGTGGAGCTATCCAGCCAACTACTAGCTTTCAACCAGAAGAAAACCTCCCTGAAACTTACTGATGACCTTTTGCACTTTCACTTGTACGTGAGACAAAGCCATAGGTCTACAGAAGAGCACTCTCTGTCTCATACAGACCTTTACCAAATTATATACAAGGAAACAATTCAGATTGCCTTCCCCAATGTGGAACTAATCTTGCGGTTGTTTCTGAGCTTAATGGTCACTAACTGCTCAGGATATAGGTATTTTTCAAGACACAAAAGAATTAAAAATGAATTAAGGGCTACAATGTCTCAAGAGAGGCTGCCTGCACTGAGCATTCTGTGCATTGAGAGAGACAAACTTCGACAAACAAATTTTGATGAGCTTCTGGATGATTTTGCAATAAGGAAGGCTAGAAAAAAGTGTATTTGATGATTATAGTTTCTTTATTTTTTAATATGTATTTTAAAACCACCTGTTTAATGACAACATACTGTGGGATGAAAGTGTCACACTGTCACTGTCAGGTAGCCATGGTAATCTTATTAACACTTCCCAGGCAATAACATTTTTTAAGCTCACGTTTTTGTTTGTTCTGGTTTTTTTTTAAATATAACAGTAAACTTACAATTTTACTTCGGAGTCACGTGAGTGACTATGTGAAGACCCCGCTAGCACGCACACGCGACATATCGTCGAATGCATTGCGAAGTGACAGGCAGGAGGAGCACCGCTCCTCCAGCATATTTAAAAACGGCCCGCATGTAAGTACTTACCGTTCCTGAGGTCGTTGTCGGCTCTATTGAGCATTTCTCTTACAGATACCGAGATGGAATCAAGGACAAAGTCCAAAAGGGCCACTGCTAAACACGTTGCTGAGAACCGGGAGACAGGCAGCCAGCAGCGGTCGAGTTCTCCAGAGCTGCTGGTTCAAACCGCAGCCCCCGACTTCACGCCGCCACAGCCCGCAGGTGCCCCTCGGATGAGTGGCAAATCCACCCGGAGGTCGGGCAAGTCCGTATGACTCGGACTGGAGGACACCCCGCCTGTGGGAGACGACAGCGGAGCGGATGGTGAAGCAGTTGCTCCAACATGACCTACTGCAGCAGGGGTATGGTCACAGTGGGTCTCCTCATAGACCAACGGCAGTACCCTTTACAGGGCTGCCAAATGTCTCACCCTCTTCGCAGGGGAGCATTAGGAGTCAGGACTGGGCTGACTCTGAAGAGGGGAGTGTGGCTGAAGAGACACCAATGCTAGGGGTGCCAGAAGAGGAGCTACTGGGCATGGTGTTTAAATTTGCGATGGCTACCCAAAAAGGACTGCTGTTGCAACTGAAGTTGGCAGCCAGCATTAACTACATGGCAACAAATCAACTGCAGGAGCAAGCCATTAATGACACTGCAGCCAAATACCTAGCTCCTGAGAATTGTGTCTCCCTCAACGTGCCTGCAGTCAACAACCCCATATGGGGTAACATGAGCCCTAGCATCAGGAGTCAGGAAGTAAAACTCCAGAAAATCCTTAAACTACTCTCTGCTGGAATTACAGCCGTTGCCAGGTCAGTGGATGGAGTGGAAATGCCGGAAGAGCTACAGGATGCTCTGGCACTCCTCTGTAACACTCAATACATGATTAACTGTTACAGAAAGAGTGTCATCCGGCCTGCACTGAAGCCCAAGTTTACGGGGTTGTGCAGACCTAACAGTGCACAGCCACCTACACTTCTGTTTGGGGACAACCTGCCAAAGCAGGTAAAATACCCCAATGAAGAGGTAAAGGCTATAGGCATGATCAAAGTGCCGGCTGCCACCAAGTCCTCATACCAGCAGCGACAGCACCCCTATGCATCCACCAGCAGACCACGCTACCACAGCGACAGATCACCCGCTGGTGAAAGCTCGAAGGCCGTCCAACCTGCTCAATGATCCTTTTTAGACCATGGCCCAGCACTGCCTTCCTGGGAGATGTGCCACCCCCACACCACAGTGCCTCTACCTCCCAGGAAACAAGGACAGAGGAAACCAATGCAGCACCGCCGGTAACCATCGAGGTAGGTGGGTCTGGTTGCCTCAGGAACATTGCATGTTTAAATTCTTCACGGATTGGGGGATGGTTGCACTGGTTTCGGGATGCATGGAGTTCTATAACTTCTGATCCTTACATACTGCAAAGTATTCAAGGATACAAAATAGAATTTGTTCACAAACTTCCCTTTCCTGGTCAGCATGCACCTAGTCGAAAGTTTGTACTTTCACAGAAAGAAAAGACAGAAGGTCATGCTGAACTCTTAAGACTATATACGAAAGGGGTAATTGAGAAAACCAAAAGTGAGCCTCATGAGTTTGTATCGAACATCTTCACTAAAAGTAAAAAAGACGGCGGATGCCGCATCATTATTTATTTGACACAACTGAATACTTTCATGCAGTACGCCCACTTCAAAATGCAAACCTTTGTGACTGCCAAACAATTAGTTTCCAAGAGATACTTCATGGCTTGCATCGACCTAAAAGATGCATACTATTCAGTACCAATAGACAAAGATCATCGCAGTTATTTGAAATTTGCCTGGATGGGGCAGCTCTGTCAGTATAAAGCGCTGCCTACTGGATTAACATCAGCACCCAGACTGTTTACCAAATTATTGAAACCAGCCTTAGCGTGTCTCAGAAAAGAAAAACATATTGTCATGGCATACCTCGATGATATTTTTATTGTGGGGGATTACGTGCCCTCCGCTCCCAACCCTCTGTTATAAAGGTCAACTGGTAAGCAGGTTCTCTGATCTTACTATGTTAGTCAACTCTGTTATCTGTGATTTCACACCGCTGCTTTGAAGAATGTTGCGCATGAATGCTGGCGGGGTCTTCACGTAATCCCTCATCGTAACTTCTCATAAAATAAAGATCAAACTTCAAAACTGGTAAGCTCATTTAATCTTACTATTTTAGTTTCCTAAAAATTCCTGCTTATTCCACAAAATGTTCACAAAGTTCGGTTACAACAAAAGTTTTTCACAGTGGTAAATTTAACATTTATGCTTTTTTTTGCAATCACTACGGTATTTTATAATAAAATGTTATGTCCTTTAGAGAAGGAATTGCGAATTGCGGAATTTTAAACACCCATCATCATCCTTGGCTTTACTGAAATTATTTAAAACGCTCTTCCATCTTCCTCCAGTCATGGGGGTTGGGGATTGGGAGGGGCCTCACAAGTGGAATAGCCTAGGGCCTCTCTTCATCTAAATCCGGCCCTGCCCATATCCCCTGACTCCGCTATCTTTAAGAGCCCTATTTAGCTCTCCCTTGAATGTATCCAGAGATTCGGCCTCCACTGGCCGCAGTGAATTCTACAGACTCATAACTCTCTGTGTGAGAAAGTGTTTCCTCGTCTGCGTTCTAAATGGCTTACCCCTTATTCTTAAACATTTGTGAACAACACTCCCACCGTGTGGTGATCCACCACACTGCAGGCCCATCTGCGTCTGATATGTGGAGAAAGTACTGGTTTGACTTGTACTACAATCCACAGCAGGCAAATTGTCAGAAATAACTGTGTTCACACTAAAAATGCCCCTCAGGCCCCTTCAGCCCAATATTCTACATTATAACAATATAACCATATAACCATATAACAATTGCAGCACGGAAACAGGCCCTCTCGGCCCTTCCAGTCCATGCCGACCATTTATTTTTCTCTAGCCCCATCTACCTGCACTCAGACCATACTCCTCCATTCCCTTCCATATATCTATCCACTTTACTTTTAAATGTTAAAATCGATCCTGCCTCCACCACTTCTGCTGGAAGCTCATTCCACACAGCCACCACCCTCTGAGTAAAGAAATTCACCCTCATGTTACCCTTAACCTTCTGCGCTCCAAAGAATAAAGACCTAACTTGTTCAACCTTTCTCTGTAACTTAGTTGCTGGAACCCAGGCAACATTCTTTACTCTCTCTATTTTGTTGACATCCTTTCTATAATTAGGCGACCAAAATTGTACACCATACTCCAGAATTGGTCTTACCAATGCCTTGTACAATTTTAACATTACTTCCCTACTCCTATATTCAATGCTCTGATTTGTAAAGGCCAGCACACCAAAAGCTTTCTTTACCACCCTATCTACATGCGATTCCACCTTCAGGGAACTATGCACAATTATTCCTATCTTCTATTATATCTGCATCTGTTCGACTTCCTTGTCCCACATTGTGCATCAATCATTAATAATTATCACTAATCAACATTGTACCACTGATAGACACAGAGTGCTGGAGGAACTCGGTGGGTCAGGCAGCATCTGTGGAGAACATGGATAGGTGACGTTTCACAGGGTGCTGGAGTAACTCAGCGGGTCAGGCAGCATCTCTGGAGGAACATATTTGATATTTTGGGTAAGAACTCTTCCGTTCCATCCCAAAATGAAATCTCTTGTTTGTCCAGAAATGCTGCCCAACTCAGAGTTACTCCAGCAATGTGTCTATCTTTGGTAAAAACCAACATCTGCAGTTCCTTGTTTCTACATTTTACATCAGCCTGATTCAATTTCAGTTGTGTTAAGGTTAGGGCATCACCGCTTTAATAAGGTTACATATTTTTATTCTGACACTGTGCCCTCTGGTCTAAGACTCTCCCATTAGTGGAAACACCCTTTTAGTTCTGAGATGCCGCACAGAAACTGCACAATTTCAGAGAGAGGGGGGAAGACAGAGGGGGAGAGAGTGGGGGAGAGAGAGAGGGGAGGTAACTTGACAAAGTTCGGGATGAACGAAAGATAGACACCGAGTCTCAGCGGGTCAGGCAGCATCTGTGGAGAACATGAATAGGTGATGTTTCACAGAGTGCTGGGGTAACTCAGCGGGGCAGGTAGCATCTCTGGAGAGAAGGAATGGCCGATGTTTCAGTTAGAGACACTCCTTCAGTGAGAGTTGGAAGGGAGAGGGATATAGACGGTGATGTAGAGTTTAGTTTAGGGTTAGCAGGGAGAGATAGATCAGCCATGATTGAATGGCGGAGTAGACTTGATGGGCCGAATGACCTAATTCAGCTCCTATCACTTAAGACCTTTAGTTTAGTTTGGTGGAAACAGGCCTTCCGAGTCCGTGCCGACCAGCGATCCCCGCACACTAACACTATCCTATACACAATAAGGACAATTTACAATTATACCGAAGCCAATTAACCTACGCACCTGCACGAGTTTCGAGTGTGGGAGGAAACCGGAGGACCCGGAGAAAACCCACGCAGGTCACAGGGAGTACATGCAAACTCCGTACAGACAGCTACCCGTGGTCAGGATGGAACCCAGGTGTCTGGTGCTGTGAGGCAGCAACTCTACCGCTGCGCCACCATGCTGCCCTTCATGCATCATTGTCCATGCAGCGTTCTGCAATAATGCATTACTCCCTAAAAGAATGCAAGACTCCCTCTGTTACCCCACAATCTCTTTATTCAGCATGACTCGTCACAGTTATATCGCTCCACAGATTAAAACATATTTACCAGCTGGGAACTATTCATAAAATCATAACTATCAGCACTAACACATTGTCTCAGCGGGATAGGCAGCATCTGCTTGTACTCGCTAGAATTTAGAAGATTGATAGGGGGGATCTTATAGAAACGTACACAATTCTTAAGGGTTTGGACAGGCTAGATGCAAGAAGATTGTTCCCGATGTTGTGGAAGTCCAGGACAAGGGGTCACAGTTTAAGGATAAGGGGGAAATCTTTTAGGACCGAGATGAGGAAAACATTTTTCACACAGAGAGTGGTGAATCTCTGGAATTCGCTGCCACAGAAGGTAGTTGAGGCCAGTTCATTGGCTATATTTAAGAGGGAGTTAGATGTGGCCCTTGTGGCTAAAGGGATCAGGGGGTGTGGAGAGAAGGCAGGTACGGGATACTGAGTTGGATGATCAGCCATGATCATATTGAATGGCGGTGCAGGCTCGAAGGGCCGAATGGCCTACTCCTGCACCTATTTTCCATGTTTCAATGTTTCTATGTTCCACACCAACCTCATCTCCAATATCATGTTCGGTTCTGGTCAGCATATGACATGAAGGATGAGGGCAGGGGGTGAGAAGAAGAACACGATACTCTTAAGTGTGGTCTCATCAACGTCTTATACAAATGCAACATGACCTTCCAAACCAGTATTGAGTATAGAAGTTGGCAGATCACGTTGCAGTCGATGAGACCGCATTCAGAGTATTGTGTTCAGTTCTGGGCACCATGTTACAGGAAGGATGTTGAGCTGGAAATGGCGCAGAGAAGATTTACAACTATATTTTTACCAAGGCGAGTGGGTGTGAGCTATAGGGAGAGGTTGGGGCAGGCTGGGACTCTATTCCTTAGAGCGCAGGAGGATGAGGGGTGATGTGTACAAAATGACAAGAGGAATAGATTGGGTAGACGCACAGTCTCTTGCCCAGAGTGGGGAATCAAGAACCAGAGGACATGGGTTTAAGGTGAAAGGGGGGAAAGATTTAGTAGGAACCTGAGGGGCAACATTTCCCACACAAAGTATGGTGGGTATATGGAACGAGCGTCCGGAGGAGGTAGTTGAGGCAGGGACTATCACAACACTTGGACAGGTACATGGATAGGACAGGTTTGGAGGAATATGGGCAAAACACGGGCAGGTGGGATGAGGCATGTTGGTCGGTGTGGACAAGATGGGCCGAAGGGCCTGTTTCCACACTGTGTGACTATCAATGCACCAATTAGTTCAGAGATATAGCATGGAAACAGGCCCTTCGGCCCACCGAGTCCGTGCCGACCAGCGATCCCCGCACACTAACACAATCCTACACACACTAGAGACCATTTACAAGCCGATTAACCTACAAACCCGCAAGTCTTTGGAGTGTGGGAGGAAACCGGAGCGCCCGGAGAAAACCCACGCAGGTCATGGGGAGAACGTTCAAACTCTGTACAGACAGCACCCGTGGTCAGGATGAGGCAGCAACTCTACCGCTGCGCCACGTGGCCGCCCCTAAGCTCCTGCCTGTTTCTGCAGCTGCAAGTTTGCGTAGGTGCCCGTTAATGAGAGGCTGCTGCTCGCATTTCCTGCATGGTTCCCCGCTGTCCTTCAACCAATGCAACGCTGCGATGCGTCGCTGCAGATGGCCACCTTGAGATTGCATGCAGCCGTGCATGCACCGTTGCCTCTCGTCGCATTACTCCATCATTGCTGTGACTTTACAGCTGTGTCCATGCAAGTAAAACTGCGACATCTGTCCCATGCATTCTCCACGATAAACTCCATCCTCTCCCATTGCCAGCCCCTCCCTCGGCCCTCAGGTCCAGCCCCCCCAGACTCAAGTAATCACTGAGCGTGTCTCCCACTCCCTCCTCTCCCCCTCCCACCTCCTCTCCATCTCCATCCTCTCCCTCCTCTACCTCCCACTCTCCGTCCCTCAGCCTGGTTCCTCCATCCCCTCTCCCCCTCGCTCCGCACCAACACCCTTCCACTCCCCCTCCGAGGGTCTTGAGTTGAGTCCAAGCTCCGGCCAAGATGGTTGTCAAGGTCAGGAAGACCAAGAGGAGCAGGAGAGGGGCCACGGTGCGGTGACCGACCCCTGACCCCGA
The DNA here is from genome assembly GCA_035221665.1 of Okamejei kenojei. Taxonomy (NCBI): domain Eukaryota; kingdom Metazoa; phylum Chordata; class Chondrichthyes; order Rajiformes; family Rajidae; genus Okamejei; species Okamejei kenojei. The sequence goes on along the minus strand of JAVHYY010000104.1, from coordinate 66,199 downwards.
GGTCGCCGTCCCCTCATGGCAACACTAGTCACAGAGTCATGGAAACAGCCCTTCAGCCCAACTTGCCCACACCGGCCAACATGCCCCATCTACACTTCTTCTTGCGTGTGGCGTGCACAGCCTAATGTTGTAGGACAACTTGTTTTATTTGATCTTATTTGATTGTGCAAGCCGGGTTGATTGCATTCATCGAAACAGGGCGGACCACATGAAGGTTGCAATCTTCCACCCCCCATCTACACTAGTCACCAGCACAGAAACAGGCCCTCCAGCCCAACCTGCATCTCTGGAGAGAAGGAATGGGTGTCGAGACTGAAGAGGGTCTCGACTTGAATGGTACCCATTCCATCCAACATTCTGTGTCTACCTAAAGAGCACCTATCTATCCATGTCGCGATGTGCCAGCAGGCTGGAGGAGCAGGCAAAGGCCTTGCCACAGGGCGGGCAGGTGAAGGGGTGCTGGCCAGTCCTCCAGCAGGTGGTCAAGGCGGGTGAAGCCCTTACCACAGGACGGGCAGGGGAATGGATGCTCACCGCTGAGGGTAAACCGGTGCTGTCACAGCCTTGCCACACTCAGCACACACTAAGGGTCTCTCTCCGATGTGTAACCTCTGGTGCTCCCGCAGCCTCCATGTGTTCTTGAAATGTCGTGGGCCCGCTGGTGCTGCAGTAACCCCCGCGAGCTTTCGAACACCTCACTGCAGTATGGGCAGTCGTAGGGGTGGCCACTGGTGTGCATGCGCTGGTGAGACAGGGCGTGGGGGGCCATGGAAAGGCGCTCTCCACACACCGGGCTGGGGACGGGATGCTCGCCCGCATGCACCCGCTGGTGCTCCAGCAGCCTGGTGGAGCTGATGAAGCCCTTGCCGCAGTCGCTGCAAGTGTAGGGCCGCTCCACAGTATGCAGGCGCCTGTGCAACTTCAGGTACCTTAATCACTTGAAGCCTTTGCCGCAGACAGAGCAGGTGAAGGGCCGCTCACTGCTGTGCACCTGCCTGTGATCCAGTGGCCCAGACAACCAGACAAAGCTCTTGCCGCAGTCGGAGCAGCCAAAGGGCCTCTCGCCAGTGTGGGTGCGCTGGTGGGACAGCAGGCTGCTGGAGTGGGTGAAGCCCTTGCCGCAGTCGCTGCAAATGAAGGGGCGCTCGTCGGTGTGGGTGCGCTGGTGCACCAGCGGGTTTGCTGGAGTGGGTGAAGCCCTTGCCGCACTGGGCGCAGGTGAAGGGACGCTCGCCGGTGGGGGTGCGCTGGTGCTCCAGCAGGTCATTGGTGTGGATGAAGCACTTGCCACAGTCGCTGCAGGTGTAGGGGCGCTCCCCGGTGTGCAAGCGCCTGTGCATCTTCAGGCCCTTGGACGACTCGAACCCTTTGCCACAGTCAGAACAGGTGAAGGGCCATTCACTGCTGTCACCCGCTGGTGATCCCGCAGCTCCGAAGACTGGGCAAACCTCTTGCCACAGATGGAGCAACCATAGGGCTTCTCGCCCATGTGCACCCGCCAGTGATGCTGCAGCCCCGACAACTGGGCAAAGCTCTTGCCACAGGTAGAGCAGGCATAGGGCTTCTCGCCCGTGTGCACCTGCCAGTGGTTCTTCAGGACATTCACCATCTTGAAGTGCTTGCTGCAGTCGGAGCAGTCGAAGGGCCGTTCTCCCATGTGCACCCGCCGGTGGATCTCAAGATGGCTCGGGCACTGCCAGGCCTTGCCACACACGTCACACTCATAATGTTTCTCCTTGTTGTGCCCCGTCATGTGGTCCTCCATCGAAGGCTCAGCCCCTCAAAGCTCAGCCCGCACACCGAGCAGATGTGGGGGGGGGGGGGGGCTCACCGGCACCCTGTCCGCCCTCAATGGCCGCTCAAGTCACCGTCTCTCCATTCACAGCAACGGCTCCTAAACCCTGCAGGAGGGGAACACAGAGGATCAACAAGCTGGCAAACAGGACATTACTAACATGTGAACATTACTAGTGTTTGGGGATTGTAAATGATTATGTTACACAGGTTTGAAGTTAAAATCATCTTTAATTGTAACACATAGTATAGCGGTACAGCACGTTGTTAGTTGTTAATTCATCACTACCGCTTCCAAGACTACTTAATATAGGAAGTGGGTGTTAATATAAAGCATACAGACTTCCGGTGGCACTATGGAGTAGGCAGACTCGCGCCATTTAGCTCCGAAAATCAGAAGAAAAAAACGGGGAAAAAAAATCGGGACTTACCTGCTCAACATCGCAACCGACTGACTGCAGCAAACCTGTGACGTCATCAGGCGCGCGACGAAACCGGCGTTATGTCCACACAACATACCCCCCCTCAAACAGATTAGAAAATTGGTTAGGGCCAAGGAAGTAGGCCCAACCGAAGCCTCGGCCTCAGGTTTAACAGCGTCCCAAGAAGAGATCTCAAGGAAAAAAAAGTCATACGTGGAAGAACTAAGAAGTTTTCTCGCCTCAGAAATTTCAAAAATAATGGCAGAATTTAAAAAACTCAAACATGACTTTACAGATGAGTTGAAAACTTTTTTAAAAGAAATTAAAGAAGAAATTAAGGAAGATATTGTTGCTATCGTACAGGAACAATTGGATTCCTGGAAGATGACCATGGAAAAAAATCTAAATAAAAAGATTGATGAGGTAAATGTTAAATTGAATCTGATGGAATCCGTATTTAATTTGAAGCTGGATTCAAACTTGCACACACAAGAACAACAACATCAATCCGTAATCGAACTAGAGGAAATCGCTGAAACAAGCTCTGAAACTACAAGCAAGCTTCTCTCCGATAACAAGCGTTTATCGGACATTGCATAAAATAACCGAAAAATGCGTTGACTTGGAGGGACACTTATTGGTGTCCGGGAAGGAAGAGAGGGGAACCGCGACCCCCGTGAATTTGCTGCAGATCTACTGAAGAAAGTTTTAAATCTGGATCAAGCACCTTTACTTGCTCGGGCACATAGAGCACTGAGACGCCGTCCCAGGGGCGGACGCCCCTCCAAGACAACTGATAGTGGAGGTGCAATATGACCATGTCTTGGATGACATGATGAAGAAAATTGTTCGCAGCAGAAATCTTGAATTTGAAGGAGACAAGATCAGCATATTTTGAGACTACCCGGCGGAGGTTGCCAAGAAAAGAGCATTGTTTACAGACACAAGAAGAATACTTAAGAACACAGATAACCTGAGATATGGACTGTTGTACCCTGCAACATTGAGAATCACCTACGACCACATAGGATACTTTTTCACTAACCACACAGAGGCTTTTAAATTTGCAAAGAAGATTGAGACCACTGAAAAGATTGAAACTACCGAGGGCGAGGGAGAAGAAGAGGACAATGAGGATTAATACTTAACACTAAATATATACGCGATGATATTGGATTCGGTACTTTACTGATAAGAAACTGAACTTTAAATTACTATACTCAAGGATTGTTATGAATTTAGAATTAAATTGAATATTGTTATATAATTTTTTATATTATAGTACTAATTATTGCTAACCATTATTAATCATAATAATTAATTATCATCAATTAATTGGATTAATTCAGAATTAGTTAAAAGGATGAACCATAAGCTGATTAAAATAGAAGATGGAGGTTTAATCCCAGATATTTGATACTATTTTGACTAATCATGGACTAATACTTTGGTCATATGAAACTAATATTTTATCTACTTTGAGACTATTAATTATTCCATTATTGGAATATATCCATTATTCCCCCCCATATAATGTTTTTTATTTTTAATTGAATTTGAAGGTTTTCCTTCAAGGAAAGAACGGAGCTAGTAACATTTTTTTTAATCAAAAGCTACGGAAGTCTTTAGATGCCTAGCCACATTAGGGTTGCTATCACGAACTACACTAACCATAGATGTAGTCTTTTTTCTTTCTTTCACACTTCACTAATATAATAATCACTTATCTCTTCTATTTTGTAGTATATTATAATCAGCATAATCTTTATTTTGAATGGAATTACAATTGTTATTTAAGGAGATATGACCGAGAAGAAAACCTACAAGATCTAAAATTCATCTATCTGAGGTCCGGGTGTAAGGTATGGTTTAAGGTGCTGAATCATCTGCTCCATTATAGACCACCCTAATCATAAGATGCAAGACATAAAAGTGAATACTGGGGGTGAAGGAATTACATCCTGCAGTTGGAATGTTAAGGGAATTAATGAACCCATTAAGAGAGGCAAAGTATTAGCTCACCTAAAATCACTCAAAACAGACATAATTTTCCTCCAAGAGACTCACCTTAAAAAGGAAGCGCAATACAGATTGAAAACAAAATGGATTGCTCAAACGTATCATTCCTCATTCACACATAAATCTAGAGGGGTTGCAATTCTAATCCGTAAAGGTATACCTTTTAAAACATATATCAACCACAGAAGATACTGATGGTAGATATATCATAGTAGTAGGTGAATTGAACTCAAAAAAAGTTACTCTCCTTAATGTATATGGACCAAATTTTGAAAGTCCATTGTTTTTCAAGAAAATACTTAATACTATACCGGAATGCACACAAAAATAATTTAATAATTGGTGGAGACTTAAATTGTACACTGGATTCATATTTAGATCATCAACTCAAAGAAAATCAAAATCTCTGTGAAGTGAATTTTTAAACTCATATATAAAAAATACCAATATTAAGGATATCTGGAGAATTGAAAACCCATCCGGAAGAGAATACTCATTTTACTCATCTGTGCATAAAACATATTCAAGGATAGATTATTTCTTAGTAGACTCTAAACTAATTCCATTTACTAATAAATCACAATATCATAATATTATAATTTCGGAGCATGCTCCATTAACGTTTATGATTAAACTAAACGGAATGGACAAGAAACAGACACAATGGAGACTTAATCCTCAAAACTGAAAAGAACAGGTATGTTGTGAATATCTTGTAAAACAGATTAATATGTTTTTCGAGGTCAATGACCAACCTGAAATCTCTGCTTCCCTTCTTTGAGAAACATTTAAAGCATTTACACGAGGGGTATTAATCTTAATAAATGCATTTTAAGGCATTTCTTAATAAAGAGAATAGAGCTAAACAACAGACATTGGAAATGGAAATAAGGCAATTAGACATAGAAAATGCAAGAGCACCTTCATTGGCAAAACGTAATAAAATAGCAGCACTGAAATATAAGTTAAATAAAATATACTCTGACCAAGTAATAAAACTTTATCAACACACAAAACAATTACATTTTGAATTTGGTGATAAACCACATAAACTATTGGCACGCCAGCTTCATAAATTAGATGAAAAAAGGATTCATAAGATTAGATCAGAAAAGGGAGAAATACTAACACTCCCCAAAGATATTAATGACAGATTTTTACAATACTATCAAAATCTTTACTCAACTAAAGTGACAGAATCAATAGCAATGGAAGCATTTTTACAGAAATGTAACCTTAAAGGCTTAGATCTGCAAGAGCAAGAATTATTAGGAGCTGAAATAACGACTAAAGATATCGAAGACTCAATTAGATCTTTAAAAAATGGGAAGGCCGCCGGCCCTGATGGCCTAAGTTCTGAATTTTATTAAAAAAATTTATGATCTGATTTGTCCACGCTTACAAACACTGTATAAACAAGTTTATACTCAATAGCAACTCCCGGAAACTTTAAATGAATCTACAACAATACTTATACCTAAAACTGATAAGGATCTGGAAGACCCGGCCTCATATAGAGCAATAGCTCTATTAAATACTGATCAGAAAATATTAACTAAAATCCTATCTTATAGATTGAGCTTAGTAATTAACAAATTAATACACGCTGATCAAACAGGCTTTATCTCAAAACGTCATTCATTTTACAATCTTAGACGATTATTTAATATTATATATTCAAATAGAATTGCTAATGCAGATCTAGCATTTATTTAGCTAAAACAGCCTTCGATCAAGTAGAATGGCCAGATTTATTTTCAATGATGGAAAAATTTCAATTGGGAGAGAAGTACTGTACATGGGTTAAACTTTTATATTCTAACCCAACAGCTAGAATACTAACAAGCCAAATGTTATCAACTAAGAGGTTGTAGACAAGGATGCTCATTATCTCCATTATTATTCGCTTTAGCAATTGAACCACTCGCAGAAAAGGTCAGATCTAATCCAGAAATACATGGGTAAAATACTAAAGATACAATGAATAAAATTTCTCTATATGCAGATGATGTACTAATATATATTACAAAGCCAGAAATTAGTATTCCAAATTTATTAAATCTAATAACTCAATTCGGTCAGTTCTCAGGATATAGAATTAATTGGAATAAAAGCGAAATCATGCCAATAACGGATCACAATTTATATATACTACAACAATCATCTTTTAAAATAGTTGAAGAAAAATTTAAATATCTAGGTATTTATGTAACTAAGGCGTATAGTTCTTTATTTAAATCAAATTTCCCACCTTTACTGAATAAACTAAATAAGAATATTCAATACTGGAAAACACTCCCTATTTCAATGTTCAGTAGAATTAATGCTATAAAAATGATTTTTCTGCCGCAATTATTGTACTTATTTCAGTCAATCCCGATATATATTCCAAAATCTTTTTTTTTTAAAGTAGACTCTACTGTTACAAGTTTCATCTGGGATTACAAGAATCATAGAATAAATTAAAAACATTTATCAAAGATTAATGGAGGTTTAGCTCCACCAAATTTTCTGTTTTATTTTTGGGCAGTTTATATTAAAAACATGAATTTTTGGCTGGAAGAAATGGATCAACAACCAGACTGGTTAAGGATGGAAAAGGAGGATTGGGTCTTTATTCTTTGGAGCGCAGAAGGTTAAGGGGGGACTTGATTGAGGTATTTAAAATGATGAAAGGGATAGACAGAGTTGACGTGGATAAGCTTTTCCCATTGAGGGTATGGAAGATTCAAACAAGAGGGCATGACAGGAGAATTGTGGGACAGAAGTTTAGGGGTAACATGAGGGGGAACTTCTTTACTCAGAGGGTGGTGGCTGTGTGGAATGAGCTTCCAGCAGAAGTGGTGGAGGCAGGATCGATTTTAACATTTAAAAGTAAAGTGGATAGGTATATGGACGGGAAGGGAATGGAGGGGTATGGTCTGAGTGCAGGTAGATGGGGCTAGGGGAAAATAAATGGTCGGCGTGGACTGGAAGGGCCGAGAGGGCCTGTTTCCATGCTATAATTGTTATATGGTTATATGGTTATATGGTTATATGGTCTACCTTTTGAAATCGATTCGATTATATTTGCATCGACAAAATTGCATTAAAAAACCTATAGGGAAAACCTTATAATATATAGTGGCACACTAATCTGGAAACAACTTAAAAAGGCTTTAAAACTGGATAATATACCACTCTGTCTCCCTATTATAAACAATCCCTTATTCAAACCATCCTTGCTGGATAAAGGCTTTATACAATGGAAAAACTATGAAATCAAAAAGATGGAACACCTTTATAAGAAAGGCACTTATCTTTCATTTCAGGAACTGCAACAGATTTATGGATTACACTCAAATATTTTTTTTCAATATCTACAACTCAGAGATTATGTTAAATCAAATACACAAGATTATAGCAATAAGGAACCAGAAATCCTGGATGAATGTTTGAATAAGCATCCTAATACAGAAAAATTAACAACTTATATTTATAATACCCTTTTAGATAGCGAGATACCATCGACTGAATCATATATACATGGGAAAATGAAATAAATCAATCCATAACGAAAGATGTATGGGACAAAAGTTTACAATATATACATCAATGCTCATTAAACTCCAGACATGTTTTAATACAATTTAAAGTATTACATAGATTACATTACTCCAAAGTTAAATTGAATAGAATCTTTCCACAGATCTTCTCTATCTGCGATAAATGTCAGCATCTAGAGGCTAATTTAACACATATGTTTGCAAATTGCATAAAAATTAACAATTTCTGGATTGAGATTTTTGGAATAACTTCTGAAGTTATTAATACTAAACTGGATTTGGACTCAAAATTAATAATACTTGGAATATCAGAACAAAGTTTAACTCTTACAACAAGTCAAAGAAATTTCCTAGATTACAGCATAATAATTGGGAAGAAATTAATATTAAAATTTTGGAAAGGACCTATATCCCCCACAATTAAAATGTGGATTACGGAAATGTCGGAGACCCTACATCTGGAAAGAATCAGATTTGCCCGAATGGACAAACAAGAAGTTTTCGTTAGAATATGGTCTCCTTTCATTGATTACTTAAAAGGGTAGATCGGATCGGCAAGGAACCCTAACTGAAACTTGGACTCAGGATCAGATGAAAAGTTATATTCTATCTTCCTTGATCTTATCTCCAATGATGTATTAATAGTAAATTATTCCATTCTTTATGATTTTTTTTTTGATTTTGATTTTTACTTTATTTTTCTTTCTGTTTTTCTCTCTTTAAAAAAAATATTAGAGTGAAAATGATTCATTTGATAATAATAATAATGTATGACTGTTGTACATGAAATATTGCTATCATAATATGTGTTTGCTAAGTCACTGCCTACATACTCTAATAAAAATATATATTAAAAAAAAATATATATATATAAAGCATACAGTAAGGTGGGGTTAGTGACTATGATTGGTTCACATGCAATAACCAATCTACATCCTTCCCTGTAAAGAGCGAATATAGTTAAGAACATGTAAGATGCGCAAATTTAAACATACTTGCCGTATCTGTCAGGCGGTCTACTAATACGACCCAAACGCGTACGGACCAACCCCTCTCCCTCCATACCAGAAAGGTTAGTGGGGTAGGGAGGCAGTGAACCTGGAAGGGGGAAAGCAGCTGGGGACACTAGGCATGAGCATGCAATAACCAATCTACATCTTCGGGAACACTTTCATAGTCGAAAACAGACCACCAACCACTTGTAACCATTTTGAACAAACCTATACATGCAGCACCTGCACGACTGCAGCACATGATGATGCAGCTCTAGCGGTTCGATTTCAGAATCGTTTACAAGAAAGGAAAGGACATGCTTGTTGCTGACACTTTCTCTCGTGCACCACGTGCATCCAGTGAACGACATCCCACTTCTGACACCATGTAAATGATTATGTTACACAGTTCTGGAGTTTAAAGCCATCTTTAATTGTAACACATAGTATAGCGGTACAGCACGTTGTTAGTTGTTAATTCATCACTACCACTTCCAAGACTACTTAATGTAGGAGGTGGGTGTTAATATAAAGCATACAGTAAAGTGGGGTTAGTGATGCTACTATAGTACGATTGGTTCACACGCAATAACCAATCTACAGGGATCATGCAGAAGCCTCCTCGTGGCGATCCCTGAAAGCGATGACACAATGCTATCTGTGACGCATCGGGCGATAATTCTGTCAACATGTTGGACGATGACAGAAGCCAACAGCGAGCTCCATCGTCTGACTCACGATCGAATTAGTGCTTGGGGGGGGCGGTTGGGGGAAGTGGGTGAGGGGCTCAGGGGGTGGGGGGTGGGGAGAGGAGGGGGGTGGAGTGGGGGGGGGGTCAGTGGGGTGGGGGGAAATTGCCCATTCACACGCAGCCGTCAATGCAAACAGTGTACATATGGTGATGACAAACGCAACAAATGCAATATCCAGTGCAGAGCAGTGCAAGATTGTGTGGTGGAAAGCCCAGGGTAGCACGGACGAGAAGGGCCAAAGGGCCTGTCTCCGGGAAGAACGACCAACGACGCTGACCGTGTGGAGCTTGCACGCTGCCCCCCCCCCCCCCTGTAGTGTGGAGCCAACTGCGCCTTGGCAATGTGCGGCTCTGATTGGAGGAGGGTGCTGTCTGCCCGAGGGATGGGTCCACGGATCAACCAATAGGACGCGGTCACCTGCGGCGGGAGCGGCTCTGATTGGTCGGACACAAGGACGGGTACCTGGTCTGTGACATCAGCCCGGGAGAGGCAGGACCTGCTCCCATTGGCTGCTGATGCTGCCCGTCAGTGGAGGGGAGGGAGGGGGCGCACCTGGTCGTCGATCACGTGAGGCGCGCCGACGGGACGAGGCCTCCGCTCAGCGCTGGTAGCTCAGGTGGGAACAGCCGCTGCCGCTTACGCTTGACCCCGCGTCCTTTCCCCACTCCCTCCTCCCTTCCCGAAGGCGAACCTGTAGCCGGCAACCCGAGGCATGGGGGTGAATGTCAGGTCTGGGCACCCTCTGGCCCTCTGACTGCAGCACCCCCTGGTGGTGTTAGGCCCCTGTGCATCATTTCGGGTCCTCCGACTCAAGAGAACTGAATGACATTTTCAGTTATTATAGATTGAAGCATTCTGAAACAACCTAGTTGATCCTCTGTGTTCCCCTCCTGCAGGGTTTAGGAGGAGTGGATGGATAAACGGGGACGTGAGTCGCCATTGAGGGCTGCCAAGGTGCCAACGAGTCCCCCCTGTCTGCTCGGTGTGCGGGCTGAGCTTCGAGGGGCTGGGCTTCCATGGAGGACCACATGGCGGGGCATAACAAGGAGAAACGTTTGGTGTGTGACGTGTGTGGCAAGGTCTGGCAGCACCTGAGCCTGCTGGAGACCCACCGGCGGGTGCACACAGGGGAACGCCTCTTCGACAGCTCGGAATGTGGCCAGAGCTTCAAAACAGCACAGGTGCTGAAGGCCCAGCGGCGAGTGCACACGGGCGAGAAGCCAAATGGCTGCTCCACCTGCAGCAAGAGCTTTGCCTGGTTGTCGGGGCTGCTGTATCACCGGCAGGTGCACAGCGGTGAGCGGCCCTTCACCTGCAGCAACTGTGGCAAGTGCTTCACCCTCTCCACCAGCCTGCAGGAGCACCAGCGCACCCACACGTGGATAGGCACTGTTCAGGTAGACACAAAATGCTGGAAGAAATGGGTAACATTTCGGGTTGAGACCCTATTCCGTCTCAACCCAAAACGTCACTATTCCTTCTCTCCAGAGATGCTGCCTGTCCCGCTGAGTTACTCCAGCATTTTGTGTCCTTTTTTGGTAAACAAGCATCTGCAGTTCCTTGCTTTTAATAAATCTGGTTAACCATCTCTGCACCTTTCCCAAAGCCTCCACATCAGTCCTGTAGTGGAATGATCAGAACTGTATGCAATACTCCAAATGGTACTTGACCAATGTCCCTTAAAGCTGCACATATACATTCCTCTCTCCTTATTTTCTCTCACCTCTGTCACTTTACACATCTGCCAATCACCCCCACATCTGTTAACATAGTGTCGGTCTGAAGAAGGGTCCCAACCCGAAATGTCACCTATCCATGTTCTCCACAGGTGCTGCCTGACCCGCTGAGTTACTCCAGCACTCCGTGAAACGTCACCTATCCATGTTCTCCAAAGATGCTACCTGACCCGCCAAGTTACTGCAGCACTTCGTGTTAGAGTTATAGAGTGATACAATGTGTACACAGGCCCTTCGGCCCAACTTGCCCACACCGACCAATATGTCCCCGCTATGCTAGTCCCACTTGCCTGCATTTGGTCCATATCCCTCCAAACTTGTCCTATCCATGTACCTGTTTAACTGTTTCTTAAACATTGGGATAGTCCCAGCCTCAACTTCCTCCTCTGGCAGCTTTCCCCCATATCCCTTGATTCTGTTAGCCCTAAGAGTTAAATCTAACTCTCTCTTGAAAACATCCATTGAATTAGCCTCCACTGGCTTCTGTGGCAGAGAATTCCACAGATTCACAACTCTCTGGGTGAAAAAGTTTTTTCCCTATCTCAATTCTAAATGGCCTAGCCCTTATTCTTAAACTGTGGCCCCTGCTTCTGGATGCGCCGAACACCGGGAACATGTTTCCTGCATCTAGCCAGTCAAATCCCTTAATAATTGTATTTCCATAAGATCCCCTGTGATCCTTCTAAATTCCAGTTAATATAAGCCCAGACAACCCATTCTTTCATCATATGTCAGTCCCGCCATCCATGGAATTAACCTGGCGAACCTATGCTGCACTCCCTAAATAGCAAGAATGTCCTTCCTCAATTTTGGGGACCAAAACTACAGACAATACTCCAGGTGTGGTCTCACTAGTGCCTTGTACAACTGCAGTAGGACATCCTTGCTCCTAAACTCAACTACTCTCGCTTTGAAGATCAACATACCATTAACTTACTTCACTGCCTGATGTACCTGCATGTGCTTACTTTCAGTGACTGATGTACAATGACCCTTAGATCTCATACTTCCCATTTTCCAAACTGACACCATTCAGATTATAAAGATTGTTAGAGTGCTCTAATTCTGCCCACTAATCATGTATATCGGACCTTATCAAAGGCTTTCTGAAAGTCCAGGTATACTACATCCACTGGCACTCCCTTGTCCATTTTTCCAGTTACATCCTCAAAAAATTCCAGAAGATCAATCAAGCATGATTTCCCCATCGTAAATCCACCATTCCCTGCCTAGTGTGAATTTCCTTCAGTTCCTCCATCACCCTAGGTCCTCTGTCCACTAGTACATCTGGGATATTGTTTGTGTTTTCCTGAGTGAAGACAGATCCAAAGTACCTGTTCAACTCGTCTGCCATTTCATTGCTCCCCATAACAAATTCACCTATTTATGTCTTCAAGGGACAGACATTTGTCTTAACTATTTTTTTCCTCTTCACATACCTAAAGAAGCTTTTACTCTCTTTTATAGTCTTGGCTAACTTATCTTTGTACCTCATCTTTTCTCCCCGTATTGCCTTTTTAGTTATCTTCCGTTGCACTTTAAAAGTTACCCAATCCTCTGGATTCCCATTCATCTTTGCTATGTAATAGTTCTTCTCTTTTACTAACGCCATTGTCAGCCACAGTCGCCTCTTACTCAACTTGGAATTTTTCTTCCTCATTGGAATGAACTGCTCCTGCACCTTCTGTATTATTCCCAGAAATACCAGGCCTTGTTGTTCCACTGTCATCCCTGCTAGGGTGTCTTACAAACTTAAAGCATACGGTATTAGGGGTTCAGTATTGATGTGGATAGAGAACTGGCTGGCAAACAGGAAGCAAAGAGTAGGAGTAAACGGGTCCTTTTCACAATGGCAGGCAGTAACTAGTGGGGTACCGCAGGGCTCAGTGCTGGGACCCCAGCTATTTACAATATATATTAATGATCTGGATGAGGGAATTGAAGGCAATATCTCCAAGTTTGCGGATGACACTAAGCTGGGGGGCAGTGTTCGCTGTGAGGAGGATGCTAGGAGACTGCAAGGTGACTTGGATAGGCTGGGTGAGTGGGCAAATGTTTGGCAGATGCAGTATAATGTGGATAAATGTGAGGTTTATCCACTTTGGTGGCAAAAACAGGAAAGCAGACTATTATTTAAATGGTGGCCGATTAGGAAAAGGGGAGATGCAGCGAGACCTGGGTGTCATGGTACACCAGTCATTGAAAGTAGGCATGCAGGTGCAGCAGGCAGTGAAAAAAGCGAATGGTATGTTAGCTTTCATAGCAAAAGGATTTGAGTACAGGAGCAGGGAGGTTTCTACTTCAGTTGTACAGGGTCTTGGTGAGACCACACCTGGAGTATTGCGTACAGTTTTAGTCTCCAAATCTGAGGAAGGACATTATTGCCATAGAGGGAGTGCAGAGAAGGTTCACCAGACTGATTCCTGGGATGTCAGGACTGTCTTATGAAGAAAGACTGGATAGACTCGGTTTATACTCTCTGGAATTTAGGAGATTGAGAGGGGATCTTATAGAAACTTACAAAATTCTTAAGGGGTTGGACAGGCTAGATGCAGGAAGATTGTTCCCGATGTTGGGGAAGTCCAGGACAAGGGGTCACAGCTTTAAGGATAAGGGGGAAATCCTTTAAGACCGAGATGAGAAAGACTTTTTTCACAGAGAGTGGTGAGTCTCTGGAACTCTCTGCCACAGAGGGTAGTTGAGGCCAGTTCATTGGCTATATTTAAGAGTGAGTTGGATGTGGCCCTTGTGGCTAAGGGGATCAGAGGGTATGGAGAGAAGGCAGGTACGGGATACTGAGTTGGATGATCAGCCAAGATCATATTGAATGGCGGTGCAGGCTCGAAGGGCTGAATGGCCTACTCCTGCACCTAATTTTCTATGTTTCTATGTTTCTATGTCTTTCCAGTCAACTTTGGCCAGCTCCTCCCTCATGGCTCCATAGTCCCCTTTGCTCAACTGTAATACTGACACATCCGATTTACCCTTCTCCCTCTCAAATTGTAGATTAAAACTTATTATATTATGGTCACTACCTCCTAATGGCTCCTTAACCTCAAGTTCCTTTATCAAATCTGGTTCATTACACAATACTAAATCCAGAATTGCCTTCTCCCTGGCAGGCTCCAATACAAGCTGCTCCAAGAATCCATCTCGGAGACATTCCACAAACTCCCTTTCTTGGGGTCCAGTACCAACCTGATTTTCCCAGTCTTCCTGCAAGTTGAAATCTCTTCTGAACTCTTGATTCAACATGTACCCTATATCCAGGCTACTGCTTGGGGGCCTGTAGATAACTCCCATTAGTAGCAATGTTACAAAACCTTCCTTCAGCAGCGCTGCAGTTCTGCCACTGGCCGTGTGCGCGACTTCGGCGCCTTTGGGGGGGGGGGGGGGGGGGGGGGGGGGGGGGGGCGGGATTAAAATCCAGTTTTCTAGTGCCTGTCGGAGGCAGATTTCCTCGGGCTGCTCGCTGCTGAAGGAAAATTGATCGGAGTTTCGTTCCCGTTTTTTTTTAAATCGTGAGGCAATTTAATAATTAGATTAAAATAAAAAGTGACTTCTAACGCCCTCAACGCCTACAACGTGACGGATCGCAAGAATGGGACAAAACAAAGGGTAAATCGTGTATTTTACATACAATCCTGCTTCTTGGGATGGGTTTAACCTAATTTGCGAAAATGTGATTTGGGCCCCATACGAACCAGCAGTTCCAATCGATCACGATCCAGAAAAACCCACTCGCAAAATGATTTAAATGCTTTTGTTTGGACAATCATGTCATAAGAGCATCTAAATCTTCTCAATTTTGTGTTACTGTCAATATTATTATACTAAATATCAGTTTTAGTCCCATGCATTGTGCAAAAAATTATAATTTTGATTATATTGAGTGGATGTTTCTGGATTCATTTATGGGAATTAAACATGAAATTCCTTCCATCTGGCATATAAATTCATGACAGTGAGATTTAAAAATCATGTTATATTGTGAATTCTTGTGCGAATGGGATTAGTTTGTTATTTGGATACTTAGACGATTAAAAAAAAATAATCCTTTTCTTCAAAAATGGAATCTACAGGTTATTCTTAATTGGAAAGTAGTGGGCAGAAAGGCATGTCATGCATGGTTTGAAGAGCAAAAACTTGTAGTTTACAATGCCAAAATTGAAAAGTTGAGGAAAAACAAGGTGTACAGAGTTTCTTATTAGTTACAATCTGAGGAGTATGATGATGCTACCGCTTATGATATGCCAATGTACCAGCCAGCAACTGATCTTCTCCATAAAGACTTGGTCTATTGCTAGAAATTGTAATTTATTTACCTATCAGTTACGGCCTTGCAACATATAATACAATAATATTAAAGTTCTGATCTTGAGAATATCACATTTTTTAATTTTCAAGGCAGTCTGGGTGTTTATTACTATTTCCATCACAACGGTCAATTTTGTAATTAACTACAATTAGGTAATTAACTAATTATATGCTTTAATTTCAGGTCATCCAAGTAAGATGTTTTATATTTGTTTCAGAATGCTTCAATCTATAATAACTGAAAATGTCATTCAGTTCTCTTGATTTTTAAGAAACATGGCCTTTTGACTGTCCTCGATCACAGCTTTTGTGTTAAGTCAATCGAAAAGCAATAGGGAACAAGATACTAATTTCCGAGTATGAAAATGGCAATAACTTTTTTTATATTGAAGATATGAAAGTGAATTATGTGTCAAATTAAACTTATTTTTATACTTTATCTGATGGGATAAATTGCAGACTTGATTTTAAAAATCTGAAAATGTTGTAATATTGCTACTATTAGGGTCTTTTTACCCTTAATTCCCACAACATCATACTTGCCAATTTCTAACTGAGCCTCAAGCTCGTCCACTTTATTCCTTATAATTTGTGCATTCATTACTCCTCTCACCTTTCACATCCATTCCGATTTCACTTGGCCATACTTTCCTATCCCTTCCTCAGCTTTCTGCCCCTTTAATTCTGGTGTCTTTATTAACTTTTCCTGTACTCGCTTTCCCTTTAACAACACCCTTGTATCCTTGCACCGCGGTCTCCCGCTGCCAGGGGGCGCTACAGTCGGGTGACCAGAGGGCGCTCAGACCTCCTTCCCTTCCTCACTCACAGACATCTCTCTCTCTCCCTCCTTCCCCGTGCGCACATCTCGGGCTCTGGCTCCTCGGGTCGCCGACCGCAGGATCGCCCTGGGGAAGGGAGGAGGGGGATGGGGAAAGGACGCGGGGTCGAGCAGCGGTGGCGCCGACTGTTCCCACCTGAGCTCACACTGCTCCTCCTGTCGACTGCGGCGACCCGCCTCACGTGATCACCACACGTCACCGACCCACCTCATATGATCAGATCCATATCACAAACCCACCTCACGTGATCAGATCTACATCACAAACCCGCCTCAGGTGATCAAATCCACTTCACAGATCTGCCTTACGTGATCAGACCCACATGACAAACCCGCCTCACGTGATCAGATTCACGTCACAGACCTGCCTCACATGATTAGATACACGTCACAGGCCCACCTCACGTGATAAGATCACGTCACAGACCCGCCTCACATGATCAGATCCACTTCACAGACCCGCCTCACGTGATAAGACCCACGTCACAGACCCGCCTCACGTGATCAGATTCACGTCACAGACCCACCTTACATGAACAGAATCACGGCCCGCCCACCGCCGCTGATCACCGCGTACTATATGTCGAGCCGTCGCCCCTCCCCTTGGACAGACAGCACCGTCCGCCAATCGGAGCTGCCTGCCCCGCCCATCACCACGGCCCCACCCCCGCAGCTCCTACACCACGTGGGGGGGCGGAGGGGAAACATAACAGCAGCTGCAGATGCTGCAAACCTGAGATAAAATCTCAAAGTGGGGCCAGACTACAAAATGTTGCAGTAACTCAGTGGGACGGGCAGCAGCTCTGGAGAGAAGGAATGGGCAACATTTCGAGGTTGAGACCCTTCCTGAGACTGAGAGTCGCAGGAGAGATTCACGGTGATGTGGAGTGAAACGCTTCTACATAGAAACATAGACAATAGGTGCAGGAAGAGGTCATTCCGCCCTTTGAGCCAGCACCACCATTCAATATGATCATGGCTGATCATCCACAATGAGTACCCTGTTCTTGCTTTCTCCCCATATCCCTTGATTCTGTTAGCCTTAAGAGCTAAATCTAACTCTCTCTTGAAAACGTCCTGTGAATTGCCCTCCACTGCCTTTTGTGGCAGAGAATTCCACAGATTCACAACTCTCTGGGTGAAAAGTTGGTTCCTCATCTCAGTCCTAAATGGCCAACCCCTTATTCTTAAACTGTGGCCCCTGGTTCTGGACTCCCCAACATCGGGAAAATGCATCTAGCCTGTCCAATCCCTTAATAATTTTATATGTTTCAATAAGATCCCCTCTGATCCTTCAAAATTCCAGCGGCCTAACATCATGGAGCTGGCGGTCTTGCTCGAGACCAAAGATCATAGAGCGGAGCAAGATACTCCACTCGGCGAAAAAAAACGTAGTACTGCCCACTTGATCATTGCAAGAATCAATATGGGTGCCTTCAAAGATGACATTGTTCTCTTTCCTAGGATAACACTCAATTTGACGGAAGGCAAAGACATTCTCCCCTCAGCGGACCCAATTCCCCATTCAATCAAGTTTTGCTATGATGATCCATAAAGCGCAAGGACAAACCATGGCGCAAACCATGGCGCAAGTGTTGAGATACCTCAAGAAACCGGTATTTCAGCATGGACAACAATATGTGGGTGTTAGCTGAGAAAAGGTGAAGGAAAATCTCAATGTTTTCCTGAAGGATGGAACATCAACCAAGAATGTTGTCATTAACCATATAACCATATAACAATTACAGCACGGAAACAGGCCCTCTCGGCCCTTCCAGTCCGTGCCGACCATTTATTTTCCCCTTGCCCCATCTACCTGCACTCAGACCATACCCCTCCATTCCCTTCCCATCCATATACCTATCCACTTTACTTTTAAATGTTAAAATCGATCCTGCCTCCACCACTTCTGCTGGAAGCTCATTCCATACAGCCACCACCCTCTGAGTAAAGAAGTTCCCCCTCATGTTACCCCTAAACATCTGTACCTCAAGTCTCTTGTCATGCCCTCTTGTTTGAATCTTCCCTGTCCTCAATGGGAAAAGCTTATCCATGTCAACTCTGTCTATCCCTTTCATCATTTTAAACACCTCAATCATGTCCCCCCTTAACCTTCTGCGCTCCAAAGAATAAAGACCCAACTTGTTCAACCTTTCTCTGTAACATAGTTGCTGGAACCCAGGCAACATTCTAGTAAATCTCCTCTGTACTCTCTCTATTTTGTTGACATCCTTCCTATAAGTAGGCGACCAAAATTGTACACCATACTCCAGAATTGGTCTTACCAATGCCTTGTACAATTTTAACATTACTTCCCTAATCCTATATTCAATGCTCTGATTTATAAAGGCGAGTACACCAAAAGCTTTCTTTACCCCCCTATCTACATGTGATTCCACCTTCAGGGAACTATGCACAGTTATGCCTAGATCCCTCTGTTCCACAGCATTCCTCAATTCCCTACCATTTACCATGTACGTCCTATTTTGATTTGTCCTGCCAAGATGTAGCACTTCACAATTATCAGCATTAAACTCCATCTGCCATCTTTCAGCCCACTTTTCCAAATGGCCCAAATCTCTCTGTAGACTTTGAAATTCTACTTCATTATCCACAACCCCACCTATCTTAGTATCATCTGCATACTTACTTATCCAATTTTCCACCCCATCATCCAGATCATTGATGTACATGACAAACAACAGTGGACCCAACACAGATCCCTGAGGCACCCCTCTGGTCACCGGCTTCCAACCTGACAAACAGCCATCCACCATTACTCTCTGACATCTCCCATTCAGCCACTGTTGAATCCATCTTGCTACTCCGCCATTAACACCCAAAGATTGAACCTTCTTAACCAACCTTCCATGGGGAAACTTGTCAAAGGCCTTACTGAAATCCATATAGACAACATCCATTGCTTTACCCTCATCAATTTCCCTAGTAACCTCTTCAAAAAATTCAAGAAGGTTTGTCAAAACATGACCTCCCAGGCACAAATCCATGTTGACTGTTCCTGATCAGACCCTGTTTATCCAGATGCTTATATATATTATCTCTAAGTATCCTTTCCATTAATTTGCCCACTACTGACGTCAAACTAACAGGTCTATAATTGCTAGGTTTATTCTTTGAACCCTTTTTAAACAATGGAACAACATGCGCAGTACGCCAATCCTCCGGCACTATTCCCGTTTCTAATGACATTTGAAATATTTCTGTCATAGTTCCTGCTATTTCTACACTAACTTCCCTCAATGTCCTAGGGAATATCCTGTAAGGACCTGGAGACTTATCCACTTTTATATTTTTTAAAAGTGTCAGTATTCCTCCTCTTTGAATCTCATAGTTTCCATAGCTACTCTACTTTTTTCCCTTACCTCACAGAGTTCAATATCCTTCTCCTTGGTGAATACCGAAGAAAAGAAATTGTTCAATATCTCCCCCATCTCTTTTGGCTCTGCAGATAGTTGTCCATTCTGGCTCTCTAATAACCATATAACCATATAACAATTACAGCACGGAGAGAGGCCCTCTCGGCCCTTCCAGTCCGTGCCGACCATTTGTTTTCCCCTAGTCCCATCTACCTGCACTCAGACCATACCCCTCCATTCCCTTCACGTCCATATACCAATCCACTTTACTTTTAAATGTTAAAATCGATCCTGCCTCCACCACCTCTGCTGGAAGCTCATTCCACACAGCCACCACCCTCTGAGTAAAGAAGTTCCCCCTCACGTTACCCCTAAACTTCTGTCCCTTAATTCTCATGTCATGCCCTCTTGTTTGAATCTTCCCTACCCTCAATGGGAAAAGCTTATCCACGTCAACTCTGTCTATCCCTTTCATCATTTTAATGACCTCAATCAAGTCACCCCTTAACCTTCTGCGCTCCAAAGAATAAAGACCTAACTTGTTCAACCTTTCTCTGTAACATAGTTGCTGGAACCCTGGCAACATTCTAGTAAATCTCCTCTGTACTCTCTCTATTTTGTTGACATCCTTCCTATAACTAATGGTCCAATTTTATCCCTCGTTATCCTTTTGCTATTAATATAGCTGTAGAAACCCTTTGGATTTACTTTCACCTTTCTTGCCAAAGCAACCTCATATCTTCTTTTAGCCTTTCTAATTTCTTTCTTAAGATTCTTTTTACATTACTGATGATGTGTCCTGTGCCCAGCTGTCCTGAAGGTTACCCAGGCCAAGATATACGTATACGTACCCCCCCCCCCCCCCCCCCCCCCCCCCCCCCCCCCTGATGTTGAGCGTCCACCACTCTCAGCAATCAATGAATGTCGTGAAATGCTCCCCACCTACTGGCACAAGGGACTTCTTAACATCTAGTCCTGTGTATTTGATTCTGAAAATCTGGACTTATCCTGTGACTGCTGTGAAAGGACAGCTGACAACATGGGAAAGTCCATGTGACAGCTTGGAAAGACAGCTGACAGGAGGGAACAGACCCCAATGGGGCCGTCATGGGCTAGCTCCCCATGACAGCAGTCCCCAACGCTGTTTCAGCTAGTTGGAGACACCCGCTAAATGCTACAAAAAGTAAAGTAAAAGAAATACCCCTAGAGCCTGCGAGAGCGGGGGTGCAAGATGGCTCACCGATTGATAACACAGTTACAGACCCAGGAACGGAAACGTCACCACGGACAAGGAGAGCATGGCACATGTCACTGAAGAGGGTGATACAAGCATAGAAATGCCGGTGGAGGAGCCCACGCAACAACTACAAAGACCTCCATTGGTGGGAAAGATCAAAGGGCATAAACCTGGAGTGAAGTGGCCCAAAGCTGTTGAAAAGAAAGAGTGGGAGACGGTCAACAGTGACCTTATACATATCTTGGAGCAACAAGTGGGCACAGCACTGGAAAAGCTTGAAAGGATGGGCAACACAATCTACAGCTATGGAGAAGAACGGTTTGGAGTGAGTAAAGGGAGAGGTGGAAAGAAGTTACCAACACCAATCAAGTCCAGGAGGCAGCAGGAGATCGAGAGGCTAATCAGAGAGAGGAGACAGTTGAAAAAGCAATGGAAAAAAGCAACTGACGCAGAGAGAGAAGGTCTCATGCTACTCCAAGAGGACATCAAGAGCCGATTGGCAACCTTGCGAAAAGCACCAAGACACGAAAAGGCATGAGAAGTTAGTCATCCCACATGACATCCCACCTATTCAACCACCTGAATTCAACCTGGACACCAGCCCTCCGAAATGGAAAGAGGTAGAGAACACTGTCCGGCGAGCAAGAGCAGCATCAGCTCCGGGGCCAAATGGAGTACCATCCAAGCTCTACAAGAATGCACCGGATGTGTTACGCTTTTTATGGAAGCTCATGAGGGTGGTGTGGAAGAAGCAAACAATACCTAAGGTGTGGCGAAGGGCCGGCGGCATACTAATACCTAAAGAAAAGGATGCATCAGACATCAGCCAATTCCGGCCAATATGTCTCCTCAACGTCGAGGGAAAAATCTTTTTCAGCATTGTATCACAAAGGTTATCCACCTATCTGGTAACAAACAAGTACATTGATACATCTGTACAGAAAGCAGGAATTCCAGGTTTTTCGGGCTGCTTGGAGCATACAAGCATGATCTGGCACCAGATCCAAGCAGCTAAGAAGGACAAGAGAGACCTACATGTGATCTTCCTCGACCTGGCCAATGCATTTGGTTCAGTTCCACATGAACTCCTTTGGGAATCTTTTGCCTTTTTCCATGTACCAGAGCTCATCACCACACTGGTCAAGAACTATTTCCAAGACCTGCAGCTGTGCTTCACAACAGCTGAATTCAGTACAACATGGCAGCGCTTGGAAGTAGGCATCATGGCAGGCTGCACAGTCTCACCCTTGGCCTTTACAATGGCCATGGAAGTCATCATCAGGGCCTCAAAATGGGTGGTGGGCGGTGGAACGAACCAGAGCTGGGCTCCGTCTGCCACCCATCAGGGCATACATGGACGATATGACAACAATAACCACTACTGCAGCATGCACCAAGCGGCTACTTGGAAAGCTGCAGGAGAACATCAAGTGGGCCCGAATGAAAAATCAAACCAAGTAAGTCTCGAAGCATCTCCATAGTTAAGGGGGTGCTTAGAGACACAAGGTTCTGCATCGGTGACGACCTAATACCAACAGTGTCTGAGCAGCCAGTAAAAAGCCTGGGCAGATGGTACAACGCAAGTCTCAAGGACAAAGAGCAGGTGCAACAGCTAAGGCAAGAAATTGTCAACGGCCTGGAGATCATCAATCAGACCCTACTGCTGGGAAACTGAAGCTCTGGTGCCTACAGTTTGGACTCCTTCCTCGGACAATGTGGCCAATTGACCGTTTATGAAGCTCCAATAACAACTGTGGAGAAGATGGAGCGAACCATAACTTCATACGCGAAGAAATGGCTCGGTGTCCCACGATGTCTAACTAACATCGGCCTCTATGGCAAAGGGGTCCTGGAACTACCTCTCACTAGTCTAACAGAGGAATACAAGTGTTCCAAAGTAAGACTCCAGATAACACTGAGGGACTCTAGAGACAAGACCATCAGTGCTGTTGCGCCGCCCCTAGTAACCGGCCGGACGTGGACACCATCTGATGCAGTACAGCAAGCTTCATCAGCCCTGAGGCACAAAGACGTCGTGGGGCAAGTGCAGCAGGGAAGAGGAGGCTTTGGCCTTATGACAAGTAAACCAACTTGGCGAAAGGCCACAACATCAGAGCGGAGGACATTGGTGGTTGAGGAGGTGCGGCGACAGGAGGAGGCCGCAAGAAGTGCAAAGGCGGTCTCGCTTGCCAAACAGGGGCAATGGATGCAGTGGGAAGGTGTGGAGCGGAGGAAGATCAGCTGGAAAGACCTATGGGAAATGGAATCAAGCAAGATCAGCTTCATCATCAGAGCGACATACGACGTCCTTCCATCACCAAAGAACCTCAATCAGTGGTACGGCGAGGATCCAACCTGTGCCCTCTGCCCAACTCCAGCGACCCTCAAACACATCATGGTAGGCTGCAAGACCAGCCTCACGCAAGGGAGATACACGTGGAGGCATAATCAGGTATTAAAAAGCCTGGCAACAGCCCTTGAGAACAGGCTGTGTGCGACCAACTCCTTGCCTCCGAGAGCAAGCAACCCCTTCCACTTAAGGGCGACAACCTTTGTCCGAGAAGGACAGAAAACACCGAAACATCCTTCCACTAGATCAGAAGAAGGAAACCTATGCAGGGCCCGTGACTGGAGGATGCTGGCGGACATCGGCCGACAACTAATCTTTCCACCGGAAATTGCTTCAACCAACCTCAGGCCAGATTTGGTGTTCTGGTCCCTTTCACAGAAGACTGCTTACATCATAGAGCTCACAGTTCCATGGGAGAACTCTGTTGTGGAGGCCTATGAGCGTAAGAAGCTGCGCTACACAGAGCTTGCAGCAGAGGCAAGGCAGCGTGGCTGGAACATCAACGTTTATCCAGTTGAAGTGGGATGCAGAGGATTTGTTGCGTCATCTACCATCAGACTGCTGAAGGAGCTTGGAATCCACGGTCAGGCTCTGCGGAAGACCATAAGATCACTATCAGACGCGGCTGAAAGAAGCAGCCGTTGGATTTGGCTCAAGCGGAAAGACCCATGCGGGCCCCAAGTACTTCATGGTGAATCTTTGGGGCAGTGTGACACGGGACACGCGCTGAGGGCTGATCATCCTGCAGCGGGCCGCCCTTGTGGAGGGTCAAAAGGTGTTAAAAGGCCGAAACACCCAGTGATGCAAGGGTACACTACTGATGATATGTCCTGTGCCCAACTGTCCTGAAGGTTACCCAGGCCAAGATATACCTATACGTACCCCCCCCCCCCCCCCCCCCCCCCCTCCCCCCCCCCCCCCCCCCCCCCCCCCCCCCCCCCCCCCCCCCCCCCCCCCCCCCCCCCCCCCCCCCCCCCCCCCCGATGTTGAGCGTCTACCACTCTCAGCAATCAATGAATGTCGTCAAATGCTTCCCACCTACTGGCACAAGGGACTTCTTAACATCTTGTCCTGTGTACTTGATTCTCAGCTGGGCAGGTAGCATCTGTGGAGAACATGGATAGGTGACGTTCCACAGAGTGCTGGAGTAACTCAGCGGGTTAGCCAGCATCTGTGGAGAACATGGAAAGATGACGTTTCACAGAGTGCTGGAGTAACTTGGCGTGTCAGGCAGCATCCGTGGAGAACATGTAGCTGGAGTGACATTTCAGGTCAGGACCCCATCTTCAGACTAACACTGTAATCAGAGGAAGGGATGATCGGCAGATGAGTGGAGTAAGTGACAGAGACGAGATAAACCAAGGAGAGAGGAATGTATATGTGCAGCTTTTAGGGACATTGGTCAAATAGCATTTGGAGTATTGCGTACAGTTCTGGTCACTCCATTACAGGACTGATGTGGAGGCTTTGTGGAAGTTGCAGAGATGGTTAACCAGAATGGTTTAAAAACATGGTTTAAGTGGGTGAAGCCCCTGCTGCAGTCGCTACAGGTGTAGGACCGCTCCCCGGTGTGCAGGCCCCTGTGCATCTTCAGGTGCTTGACGACTTGAAGCCTTTGCCGCAGTCGGAGCAGGTGTAGGGCCGCTTATCGTGTGCACCCAAAAGTGTTGTACTAGCGCCGACGACTAGGCAAAGCTCTTGCCACAGGTGGAGCGGCCATAGGGCCTCTCGTCCGTGTGTACCCTCCGGTGCACCCGCAGCCCCGGGCAAAGCTCCTACCACAGGTGGAACGGCCATAGGGCTTCTCGCCCATGTGTACGCTCCGGTGCACCCACAGCCCCGACAACTGGGCAAAGCTCCTACCACAGGTGGAGCGGCCATAGGGCTTCTCGTCCGTGTGTACCCTCCGGTGCACCCACAGCCCCGGGCAAAGCTCTTGCTGCAGTTGGGCTTCTTGCCAGTGGAGCTTCAGATCTTGTGTCATCTTGAAATACTTGCCGCAGTCGGGGCAGCCAAAGGCCCTGGGGAAGGGATGGTCGTCGGTGTGCACCCGCAGACTGGTGGAGCGGGTGAAGCCAACTTAAATGCTCATCGTATGTTAACCCACTCTTTCTTGGGATCATTCTTACAAACCTCTCCAGACCCTCTGCAGAGCCAGCACATCCTTTCTCAGATATGGGGCCCACATTTCCTCACATTACTCCAAATGCTGCCTCCCCAGCATCTTATAGAGCCTCAGGTCGCTGGAGATGGAAGGCAGAGCTACATTAACAGTGTCACTGTACCACCATTATGGTGGTCTTTCTTTGGAATGGAAGCAGTACCTTCTGGTATCAATAGTAATTCCACATGTCATGCTGCAGAGAAAATGGATGAAAATACTCAGCCAGTCAATGAGCATCTGTGATGAAAGAAACAGAGTTAATATTTCAAGTAAATATCCTTTCCTCAGAGCCAAAATAAAAAATTAAATCGGGCATGTTTAAACTTGAGGAAAGGCGGCGAAGGGTAAGGACAGCAAAGAAGTCTGTAATAGCGTGGAGACCAAGGGAAGACTGATGAGAGAGGTTTCTGTTGAGTGGAGAAGATATGGAAGGTTTGTAAATGACAGGTAATCTGTCTGATGAGGGAGGATAGGGGAGAGGAGAAACACCGCTGGAACTGTGAGATGCTGATCAGTTGCTGGAAATCAACTAAATAAAGACATCAAAAATAAATAGACAAGAGCTGAATGGGAGATGTCAGAGAGTAATGGTGGATGGCTGTTTGTCAGGTTGGAAGCCGGTGACCAGTGGGGTGCCTCAGGGATCTGTGTTGGGTCCATTGTTGTTTGTCATGTACATTAATGATCTGGATGATGGGGTGGAAAATTGGATAAGTAAGTATGCAGATGATACTAAGATAGGTGGTGTTGTGGATAATGAAGTAGATTTTCAAATTCTACAGAGAGATTTGGGCCATTTGGAAAAGTGGGCTGAAAGATGGCAGATGGAGTTTAATGCTGTCAAGTGTGAAGTGCTACATCTTGGCAGGACAAATCAAAATAGGACGTACATGGTAAATGGTAGGGAATTGAGGAATGCTGTGGAACAGATGGATCTAGGAATAACTGTGCATAGTTCCCTGAAGGTGGAATCGCATTGTAGAATAGGGTGGTAAAGAAAGCCTTTGGTGTGCTGGCCTTTATAAAATCAGAGCATTGGAATATAGGAGTAGGGAAGTAATGTTAAAATTGTACAAGGCATTGGTAAGACCAATTCTGGAGTATGGTGTACAATTTTGGTCGCCTAGTTATAGGAAGGATGTCAACAAAATAAGAGAGAGTACAGAGGAGATTTACTAGAATGTTGCCAGGGTTCCAGCAACTATGTTACAGAGAAAGGTTGGAACAAGTTAGGTCTTTTATTCTTTGGAGCGCAGAAGGGTTAAGGGGGGACTTGATTGAGGTCTTTAAAATGATGAAAGGGATAGACAGAGTTAACGTGGATACGTTTTTCCCATTGGAGGGTAGGGGAAGATTCAAAACAAGAGGGCATGACATGAGAATTAAGGGACAGAAGTTTCGGGGTAACGTGAGGGGGAACTTCTTTACTCAGAGGGTGGTGGCTGTGTGGAATGAGCTTCCAGCAGAAGTGGTGGAGGTAGGATTGATTTTAACATTTAAGAGTAAAGTGGATAGGTATATGGACGTGAAGGGAATGGAGGGGTATGGTCTGAGTGCAGGTAGATGGGACTAGGGGAAAACAAATGGTCGGCACGGACTGGAAGGGCCGAGAGGGCCTGTTTCCGTGCTGTAATTGTTATATGGTTATATGGTTATATGGTTAGAGGAAGAAGCAGATGAAGATGAAGGACACTGAATATTATTGATCACTTACCTGATGATACTGCCCACCCACAGAAAAGGAGGAGGATTCACACTGAAGGAGGATCCGCAGGGAAGGAGGAGGAACAATGGACATGGACTCTATCTTGGGGTCAAGGAGGGATGGATGGATTATTAATAAATATAGTTTTGTATTACCTACCCTTCAAAAATGTATGTTAGCTCTCCTAATATACTGCTATAACACTAACTATATTTGATATAAGTAGTATTATTAATTATTAAGTATATAAATTTAATACCCCACCCCGACATATATAGCCCTTAAGGCAAAAACGGAGCTGGAATTATTAACATATTTTTTTTTCACGGAAGTCTATAGATTAATAGCCACGCTTGTGTGGCTTACACCAATACTAACTGCACTAACTATAGTTGTAGTCACTTTTTTCCCCCTTACACTTTATTAACATCACTCACTTTATCACATTTTTTTATTATATTTTTATTATGTATTTTCATTTCATATTATATACTATATAGATTTAAGTATGATTGGTATTATATAGTTAGTTCAAAGAGACGTGTGTATAAGACAATGACACAGATATTAAATTTCATCGATCTGATGTTTGGGTATAGGATTGGGTTAGATGAGCTGAGACATCTACTCCATTATAAACCATCTTAATAATAATATGTATGACATAAACACTAGGATTGGGGGTGATGGAATCACCTTCTGTAGTTGGAATGTTAAGGGAATTAATGAACCAATTTTACTTCGGAGTCACGTGAGTGATTTTACTTCGGAGCAGCTCCTTGCAGCGGTCGGAACGGCCCCGCAGGTAAGTGCAGCAAAGTCGGGATGTTTTTTAGCGTACCCTGGGTGGGTCCAGCATGCCCCCCCGAAAGTAAAAGTAAAATTCAGACACCAGTCGCCACACGTAACGTGCTGATTTAGCACTGATAATAAAGAAAATGGAGAAATCGGCAAAGAAAAATTCGCGGGTAAAAAGATCTTCCCGAGGTGAAAATAAAAATACGGGACAAGAAACTAGTGCGGATCCGGTTCCGATACCGGGTGGCCACTGATATACCCGATAGCGAGTTTCTAGATTCTCCAGCAATAATATAACCACGGAGGGATAAATGCTCCTAAAAAATGTAAAAAGAAATCTGAGAGGCGTGGTTTCTGATGACTCTGATACTGAAAGGTCCTCCAGATAATAAAACTATGTGGTTAAAAAATGGAAGCATATGGAGAAAGTTCTCCAAAAAAAATCATGAGACAAGGGTCACATGTACCCAGAAAGCCTGAGGGGTTTGATTATTCTGAATTGGGCTGTGGGCCCAAGTTGGGGAGTGCTTGAAAACTCCGGACCCAGGATTTGGGCTGGAAGAAGTCTCATGGGGTGAAAATCCCAATTGATTTAGGGCTGCAGAAGGCAGACCCTGCTGGTGGTGATTTGGATTTTGAATGCACACCACAAAGTAAAAAGAAAAGGCCAAATGTGCTGGGATAGCAAAATAATTCGCTATACCTGAAGGAGGTAGTGGTGAGGCTATGGAAGAAAACCTAGCTGCCAGTATTAATTATATGGCATCTCACAAAACTTCAAGATTCTGTGATGATTGAAACATCAGGAATTATATGAAACACCAGGAAATTGCCTGCCTCATTGGAAGTGGCCTACGGTAATCCGTTGATATGGACATGCATGACTCCAAGTATGAGAGCTCAAGAAGTGAGATTTCAAAAAAATCTCGAAACTAATTTCTGCTGACCCGTTACGGCCTATGGGAGACAAATGGAGAGATTGGACATGGATAAGATTCAAAAAGATACTTTGGGTTTATTGTGCAATTCTTTCTATGAAATTAAGCTGTATGAGGAAAATGGCGATTCGGCCATATTTCACCCTAGATTTGCAAGCCTGTGTCGAGCAAGTGGCGTTCAAGCTCCTGGGTATCTGTTTGGAGAAAAATCTGCACCTAAACAACTGAAAGAGTTGGATGAAGAAGCTAAATATTTTAGCGGTGTTGTGTGAAGCCTTTCGTCTTTGGACAAAAAATATATTTTTCGCCCCGAAGGGGTTTTGACTTTGGAAATAGAAGCAGAAATTTGTCAAGGAAGTATTATCGTCCTGCACAGCCCAATGCTTACCCGTATTCAGGGAGAAGGAGCCCCACCACGCTCATATGGAGAGGTTTTTAAAGACTTTTTTATCCTTAAAGAAACTGCGGATAAATCTTCCAGTTGGAGGGAGATTACAAAAGTTTTATAAAAACTGGTTACTATTACTGCTTCTGATCGATTTTTATGTTACAGCAGTTTCAGGAGCTACTATTACATTTAAAGAAGGGGTTAATCCGCCTGTACAGAATAAAACCTGCTTATGCTTTTGTGTTTACTGCTATTGATAAAGCAGAGATTAAATGTGGCAAATTGACAAATTATCTGAAAAAGGGGTATTAATTGAAAAAAAAACTTATGAACACCAGCATCCAATTTGTCTCTAATATTTTTCGGAGAAATAAAAAAAGATGGTGGTTGCAGAATTTTTCTGGACCTTACAGATTTTAATAAGTTTGTAGAATACAAACATTTTAAATGGAAACATTTAACCGCTACTGCAAGATATTTTAATTTTCAGCAGGTTGTTATATGGCTAAGATTGATTTAAAGACGCTTATTATTCTGTACCTATACATCAGTTTTTCCGGAGGTACTTAAAATTTTAATTGGCTGGGACAATTATGGCAGTTTAAAGCTTTGCCAAATGGACTGAGTTCAGCTCCAGGCTCTTACAAAAACTGTTGAAACCAGTTTTAGCCCCACCCAATTAAGAGCACAAAAAACACATCGTTTATGGCTTATCTCGATGACATTCTAATCATTAATGATAATCAAGAGTCAGGTGAGAAACTCAGTTTCAGTTACTAAAGCTTTGTTTGAAAAGCTAGGGTTCTTGATTCATCCAATTAAGTCCCAGCTGCAGCCAGCACAATCAATTAACTTTTTGGGGTTTGTAATTAACTCAGTGACGATGTTAATAACTTTACCAACAGATAAAGTTGATGATATATTTTGGTAACTTGTAATAATCGTCATTCACAAACACTTATCCTTCCATCGACGCTAGTAGCGAAAAACCATTGGTAAACTAGTCAGCAGCATTTCCTGCAGTAGAATTTGGTCCATTTCATTATTCTCAAAAATCTTCAAAGGGACAAAATAAGAGCTCTCAAAGAGAAGGCAGGCCACTTTGATAGGCCTATGCAATTAACAAAAGAAGCTGTGTTGGAATTACAATGGTGGGTTAAAAATGTCCCACAAGCTGCTAAAAACATTCTGATTAAACAGCCAGAAATGGTTTTACAAACTGATGCTAGTGCTCCCGGATGGGGGGCAACAGATTCATCCTCTAGTTGTGGAGGTAGATGGAAAGTTCAAGAAGAAATGTTTCTTCAAACTTAAACCCCTGTCTCACTGTGCGAGTTGGCCCACGAGTGACCCCGAGTTTTCACTCGTGGTGATCACGTAGCGGGAACGTCGGAACTCGCACGAGCAACTTATCGACTCGTGGCGCTAACGGCAGGTACTCGGGAAACTTGTTAACTCGTGAAAAAAATCAAACATGTTTGATTTTTTCCACGAGTCAAATTAACTGTTCAAGTTAAAAATGGAAACATTTAAACTCGTTGTAATAACGTAGTGGCCCCGTGCGTTTATCTTAGTGTCTAGTGAGTCTACCGTTGGGAACTTTAATAATCTGTTCTTTTGCTCGAGTTTAAAGACGAAGATCCAAAGATAGACACAAATGCTGGAGTAACTCAGCGGACCAGGCAGCATCTCTGGAGAGAAGGTAATGGAGTCGTGGACCCTTCTTCAGACTTACCCGAAATGCCACCCATTCCTTCGCTCATCCAGAGATGCAGCCTGTCCCGCCGAGTTACTACAGCATCTTGTGTCTATCTTCGGCCTTTCTGCACTTGTCCTTTTATTTACTGAGGCGCCTGCCCCGCTCGGCTTCACTCTGTCTCAATGAACGGATTAGGACACTGTTAAAGAAACTGCCAGAGGGGCAAGTCTGGGGTGGTGGGAGGGATGTGGTCGCCTCGTGTGATGCTCCATCCACCCCCCGGGGCCGACGAGAGTGTGGGATTGGGATCGGAACTGCAGATGCTGGTTCACACCGGAGATAGACACCACAATGCTGGAGATACCGCACTCCGAGGGTACAGGCAGCATTTCTGGAGAGATGGGATGGGTGAGATTTCGGGTCGAGACCTTATCGCCTTCAGCTACTTCTCCAGGTGCAAACCCCCCCATCCCGCTGAGCTTAGTCAGTAGTTGGTGTCTATCCGGTGGCGGGGGGAGCGGGGCTTGCCGACCCGCTGCTCCTCTACTACCTTGCACCCGGTCAGTCGGTGATCATCGCCCTCGCCCGGGATGCAGCGGCAGGTTTCCTATCCGGTTAGGTGAGTTGATCCACGCTCACGGTGGACGAGGGAGGACAGCAATAGGCCAGGTGATGAATGAATACAGCACATAAAATGAGTCGACCATTAATATTTTTTTTTGAGTTTATGTTTTTAATTTACAAGCTGACTTCAAGCGAGGCAAGTTTATTTTCAGTCCGAAGAAGGGTCTCGACCCGAAAACGTCACCATTCAACGTAAAAAGCTGGAGTAACTCAGCGGGTCACTCGCGCAGCAAACTCCTGGAGAGGAAGGAATAGTGTGACTTTTCGGGTCGAGATCCTTCTTCAGAAGACGAGCCCTTATCCAAAACGTCACCTTCTACAGAGATGTTACCTGCCCGCGTTACGCCAGCTTGTTGCGTCTGCCTTCCGTTTCTGCCCCTAAAGCTTGGGATCGTTGCCCTTTGTGTTGGCGTGGAGGGGGGAGGGGGCTATTGTGCTGCTTGAATGCCCCTGCTATCATAGGGACAGGGAAACACAGCAGCTTTTGAGGCTGGTGGGCAATCATCCCTACCAAAGTGTCTGCCTGCAGTCAGCACTTCCTCTCCTACACATGTCTCCCGCACTAAACCATCCGCAGAGAATGATCTTCATCAGCCGAGGTCCAAGCTAGAGTCTTCAGCTCATTAAGAGCTCTGGTGCAAATTCGGAGGAAAATTTTTAAAATGCTGATTTGTCACTCTTGGCACAGCACTTTAAGCAGCTTTTCATATTGTCCAAAGCGAGATCTCCTTTCAAAGAAGGGGCTTCATCCACTGAGGACTCTTCTTAATTTTCCTCTTTACTCTTACTCTCTCCCTTCTGCTGTCATTTAACATAGAGAGTCAGTGCATAATCAGATTTTGGGCTGCTGCATACAGAGCTTGAACAAAAAACAGCAAACACCCTGCTCTCAAATTGCCTTGTTGCAGACAATGTTACAAATGAGCCAATTTAACCAAGGGGACGCAGTTTTATAGTGTGTGAATAAAAGATCATGACGAGTTTTCAACTACGTCATGTTGCCTCTGTGTGTGTGTGTGTGTGTGTTTGACACTGTGTGTGTATCTGGTGTATCTGTGTGTGTGTGTGCTGCTGTCGACAGGTCCCGGCGGCCGCTCAATGTCAGTGTCACCCGAGCTGGCTTCCTTCCTCTGAAGTGGCGGCCAGTCCTGCTGTCTGTGTGTACTGTCTCTGTGTGTGTGTGTGTGTGTGTCTCTGCCTGTCTGTGTGTATCTCTGTGTGTGTGTGTGTGTGTGTGTGTGTGTCTCTATTCTCTCTCCCTCTCTGTCTTTCTGTGTGTAATCTGTGTGTGTGTGTGCTGGAGGGTCCCGGCGGCCGCTCAAAGTCACCCGAGCTGATTCCTTCCTCTGAAGTGGTGGCCAGTCCTGCTGTCTGTGTGTATCTGTGTTTGCCGCGTGTGTGTGTGTGTGCTGTGTGTGTGTGTGTGTGTGTGTGTGAGTGTGTGTGTGTGTGTGTGTGTGTGTGTGTGTCTCTCTCTCCCTCTATGTCTATCGGTGTGTGTGTCTGCTGTCGGGTTTCCCGGCGGAGCTCAATGTCAGTCACCCGAGCTGTTCCTTCCTCTGAAGTGGCGGCCAGTCCTGCTGGTCTGTGTGTATCTGTGTGTGTGTGTGTGTGGTGTGTGTGTGTGTGTGTGTGTGTGTGTGTGTGTGTGTCTCTCTCTCTCTCCCTCTCTGTCTATCTTGTGTGTATCTGTGTGTGTGTGCGTGTGTGTCTCTCTCTCTCTCTCCCTCTCTGTCTTATCTGTGTTGTGTGTGCTGTCGGGTCCGGCGGCCGCACAAAGTCACACCGAGCTGCTTATTCTCTGAAGTGGTGGCCAGTCCTGCTGTCTGTGTGTGGTGTGTGTTGTGTGTGTGTGTGTGTGTGTGTGTGTGTCTCTCTACCCCCCCCCCTCCCCCCCCTATTCTCCCTCTCTGTCTATCTGTTTGTATCTGTGTGTGTGTCTGATGTCGGGTCCCGGCGGCCGCTCAAAGTCACCCGAGCTGCTTCCTTCTCTGAAGTGGCGGCCAGTCCTGCTGTCTGTGTGCTATATCTCTCTTCTGTGTGTGTGTGTGTGTGTGTGTGTGTGTGTGTCTGCTGTCGGGTCCGCGCGGCGGCCGCTCAATGTCAGTCACCCGAGATGCTTCTTTTTTAAAATTAATTTAATATAGAGAATTCCATTGCAAAAAAGTATTTAAAAACATATATAAACAACAAGAAATGCTTGGTTACTGGAGGCAATGCGCATTTTCTCATTGTAGGTCATATCAATAGATGCCGCCTCGCTGAAATAACTCAAAACCACAGGATGGAGATGTATTTTAACATTGTTGCTTTATTAAAACATAACTTCATTCACGGTTGGCTCAAGAGTAACGGGAGAGGAACTTGGTAACTCGGGAGAGGAACTTGGAACATCGCAGCAATGACATACCCGTGGGAACTCGGTTACACACTTGATCATAAACTTGTAGTCTCGTGCACAGCCACGAGTCTGTCACTCGGGGTACCTCGTGGGTCAACTCGCACAGTGAGACAGGGCCAATATGGTATTAACTATTTAGAGTTATTGGGTGCTTTCTATGGACTAAAAGCATATTGTTGTTCAAAAAAGGGTCTACATGTATTAATACAGTTAGACAATAAAACGGCTGTTGCATATATTAATCACATGGGGGGAGTTAGATCAGTATCATGTGATTGTCTGGTCAATGAAATATGGCAATGGTGTATTGACCGCCAAATTTGGATTTCAGCAAACTACATTCCAGGTTAAGACAATGTGGTGGCAGATAAAAGATCAAGAAGGATATTTTAAAGATAACACAGAATGGAATGCTTAATCCAGCAATATTTAAGAATATTTCGTAACCCAATTTGGTTTTACCAGAAATTGATCTGTTTGCATCAAGGCTTAATCATCAATTGCCTAGTTTAATAGGTGTCTTCGGGGACACCGATCCAGATGCCCATCCAGTAGCAGTAGATGCTTTTCATTGAACAGCGGCGGGAATATGTTCTTTTATGCTTTTCCACCATTTGCTTTGATTCAGAAATGTCTGAAGAAAATAGAACAAGATTCTGCCACTGGATTGTTGGTTGTTCCAAATTGGCCAACACAAACTTGGTTCCCATTAATGCTGAATATGATTAAAGAACCATTATTGTCAATTCTTAACTGTAGTGATATTGCTTGATTAATCAGTAACTAAAGAAAAAATTTATCCTATTATATGCATATATGAATTTATTAATCTGCAGGTTTTGACCAGACCACTACAGGAGCGGGATTGTCGGGACAAAACTATGGAAGTTATAGTCGCATCATGGCGAGATAGCACACAAAAACAATATATGACACATATAAAGAAAATGGGCTCAAGAATTTTGCACAGTCCAATATTTCTTATGATACTGTGAATATTGCAAATGTTTTGGAGTTCCTTGCCAAATTGCATTTTGGAGCAACATTTTAAGTTACAAGTGCTCCATTAACACTGCACGCAGTAGCCCTTATCATCTTATTTAGGGACTAATGTCTGACCAGAAATCAATTGGATCACATCCATTAATATCTAGATTCATGAATCGCGGAATCTTTAATCAATCCACCAAAAACCAAGGTACACAGAGATTTGGGATCCCTGTGAGATCATTGTACTTACCTTACTTAGGCAATGGACTCCAATTGAAGGATTGTCATTGGAAAGATTAACATTGAAATTAATAATGTTAATGTCATTGGTTTCAGCTCAAAAGTGCAAACTCTTACAGAAATTGTTACGTTTAGGACTGTTTGCATGTGACTTACAGATAACATTGTGTTCTATGTTTACGATCTGATCACTAAACCAAAGCAGACCAGGGAGATCTGGAGCTAAGGTACCTTTCAAGCTTATCCTATTGATCCTACTTTGTGTTGTGGTTAAACATTTGAACTCAATATGTTAAAGTTACTGAAACTCTTCGAGGAAATGAAAAAACGTTTATGATTACGCATTAAAAAAGCCACACACAAAAGCTTCAGTTTTTTTTCAAAAACTATCTCAAAATGGTTGAAACAGGTGTTGCTTTTAGCAGGAGTAGACACTGATGTGTTCAAATCTCTAAGACCTCCACCAGGGCTGAAGCTACGTCCGCGGCGAAGGTGCGGGACGTACCACTCGAGCATATTTTTAAAAATAGCAGGGTGGAGTAAGAATGCACTAAACTTTTCAAGTTCTACAATAACATGTTCACACTATGACAAGCTTTGGCCACGCGGTGTTGGGATCAATATAGTCACCTGCTTTGTATACTATTGATTACTATAATCAGTTATGTAGTCACTTATATCTTTTATCACTTGTAATCATTCCCTCGGATATAAAGGAGCGGTTATTTTTGTTCTTTAAAACCATAAAAAGTTAATTATGGAAGAACTAATATTGTCTGGTTTCTCATGTATGTATTTACTTAGCCGGAACTTTCGTACTGATTAATTCTACGACATAAAAAACACAGAAGCTTTAAAATTCTTCACGTAGTCACTCACGTGTGACTCCGAAGAAAATAGTCTCTGATAAAACGAGAAACTTACAGTTCGAAGTTTGATCGTTTTTTTATGAGGAGTTACGATGAGGGTTACGTGCCCTCCACTCCCACCCTCATAAAATAAATGATATGGGTATTCTAAGTCTATTATGAAGCCTTACTTGTTACTTCGGCTATTTGGTGTTCTGTGTTTTTCATGCCGCTGCTTTGAAGTATGCCGTTTGCCAGCGTGAGGTGGGCTCTTCACGTAATCCCTCATCGTAACTCCTCATAAAATAACGATCAAACTTCGAACTGGTAAGTTCTCATTTAATCTTACTATTAAAAGAGGTAAGGTTTTGTGTTTAATAAAAATAAAAAATAAAAAATAAAAAATATATATATATAATACAGATTATACATAGACAGAGGCCCAGGAGCGGTTGCAGTGGGAGGAGCCCAAATCCGTAACGTTCCATTCGCAGCTCGCAGTTCAAAACTCCCAGCTCGCTGTTGAGGAAGCCTCTGATTGGTGGAAGACGGACTCGGAGGGTGATGTGATTGGCAGTCAGATCCCTGCTGATTTCTTTCAGCTAAAATCCTTGCATTGTATTGTACATGTTTTTGTGTATTGTATCGTATCCAGGTAAAGGGGGAGGAATAAGTGCCAGGGCCCAGTTACTGTTTCTGGGATGTCAGTTGTGGGAGGTCATGCAGTTAGATAGTTCTCCAGACATCCACATCTGCAACAGGTGCGTCAAGATGGCGCTTCCAAATGGAACGTGTTCGGTATCTGGAGAGCAGCTCGATTGACCTCCGTCTGGTCAGGGAGAGTTGAGGGAAGCCCATAGAGAGGAGCAAAGACAGTTGGTCACTCCAAAAAACTAAAGGAGGCAGAAAAGTGGTCACGAGTTAGGAGAGGCCACGGGCAGAGGCAAGGGACAAGAGGGAGTACCCGGTGGCAGTACACCTTGGCAATGAGTACTCCTGTTTGATGTATGATGAGGGGCAGAGCCTACCTGAGGGTAGCAACAGCGACCGGGCCTCGGAACAAAGACGGCCCTGTTGCTCAGACGGGTAAGGGAAAAGAAGCGGAGGGCAGAGTAATAGGGGGAACTCTATAGTTAGGGGGTCAGATAGGCGATTCTGTGGAGCAGTCAGGAGACCCGGGATGGTAGTTTGCCTCCTGGTGCCAGGGTCCCGGGATGTGGCCTTAACGCCAGTCCAAGATATCTTGGTAAATGGGAGGCGAGAGGAGCCAGAGGTTCGTGGTAATATAAGGTACATTGATATAGGGAGTAAAAGAGAAGGGTAGTGAAAGGAGAAATTTTAGGGAGATAGGAAGAGTGTTAAGGAGATGGACCGCAAAGGTAACAATATCGCGGATTTACTGCTGTTGCCCGCGACAGTGAGAGAGGAATGGAGCCAAGGTGGAGGATAAATGGCGTGGTAAAGATGGTGCAGAGTGCAGAGAGATTCAAGTTTCTGATATTGGGACCTCTGTTGGGGGAAGGATGTGTGACTGTACAAAAAAGGACATGTTGCATTTGAAATCGAGGGAACCCAATATTCCTGGCGGGGAGATTTGCAAAGGCTACTGGGGAGACTTTAAACTAGATCGGTTGGGGGGAGGGACTCAAAATAGAGAAGGCAAGTAGTCCGGTTTGTGGGCAGGAGGCAGAGAAGAGAAGCAGTCAGAAGAACACGTAGGGAGAAAGAGAAAAAAATAACAAGCGGAGTATAAGCAAGTGGAGGAGGGCTTTCTTAAATGTGTGGCAGTGAGCGACAGAGGGTGTAAAATGGAGGATAGGAGAATAGGTTAGCGAGGTGAAATGTGGCAGGAAAACAATTCCAGGGGCAAAATCTAAATGGGCCACTTTTCAACATAATTGTAAAAGGGCCAAAGAGTGTTTGTAAAACAAGCCTGAAGGGTTTGTGTCTCAATGCGCGGGAGCAGTCGTAATAAGGTGGATGAGTTGAATAGTGCAGATAGCTATTACTAATTATGATATAGTTGGGATCACGGAGACATGGCTCCAGGGGTGACAAGGCTGGGAGCTGCAACATTCCCAGGGATATCAATATTCCAGGAAGCATTAGACAGAGAGGCTAAAGGGACGGTGCGGGTAGCGTTTGCTGGTTAGAGAGGAGATTAGCAATAGAACTGCACAGGCAATGACACATTAGCTTGGAGATGTGGAATCGATATGGGTGGAGCTGCCGAAACACTAAGCGGCAGAAAAACGCTTGTGGGTGTTCCTGTACAGGGCCACTAACAGCAGTAGTGAGTTGGGGATGGCATCAAACAGGCAAATTTAGAAATGCGTGCAAGGAAAGGTAAAAAAACGTTATAATGGGTGACTTCAATCTAATTATAGTTTGGCCAGTGTGAATCAAACTTGGCTGGCGGGTGCTGAGAAGAGGAATTTCTTGGAATGTATGCGGGATAGTTTCTAAACCAAATGTGGGGGAGGAACCAACGAGAGAAGCAAGGCTATTCTAGATGGATATTGAGTTATTGAGGAAAGGGTTAGTTAGCAGTTGTTAACGAAGAAAATGCAGACGCTTGGAGATTCGAGGGTTACACAAAATGCTGGGAGAAACTCAGGGGTGCAAGCAGTAATCTACGGAGTGACGGAGTATAGGCGTCGTTTGGGTCGGAGACACTTCTTCAGATGGTCAGGGATCAGGGAATGGAGAGATATAGACGGTGATTTGAGAAGATAAAGAACAATGAATGAAAAGTATGTCAAAAAAGTATCGATGAAAAAGGGAACTAACAATTGTAAGCTTTGTGGTGTGAAAATGAAGAAGCTAGTTGCACTAGGGTGGGGGAGGGAGATAGAGATAGAGGGAATGCCCAGGGCCGAGCGGCTGCTGAGGGAGAGGTGGGGGAGGAGGCGGGGAAGGAGACAGCAGGGGTTACAGGAATTGAGAAAATTCGAATGTTCAGCCCCAAAGGATGCAAAAACTCCCCAAAGCGGAAACGGAATATGAGGAGTGTTCTCAACTGCGGTGTTTGCTCATCTGGCCATGAGGTAGGGCCAGGTCCGAGAAGTCGGATACGGAATGGGAGGGGGAGTTGAAGTGCTGAATAGCGACCGGGAGTTCGGGTTGGATTTTTGCGGGACCGAGGCGGAGGTGTTCGGCCGAAACGATCGCCAAGCCTGCTTGGTCTCACCGATATAGATCATATGGCATCTGGAGCTGCGGATGCAGTAAGTTGCGGTTGGAGGAGGTGAGGTGAACCTCTGTCGGACCGGAAGGAAGCTTGGGCCCCTTGAAAAGGAGTGGTGGGGGGAGGATGAAGGGACAAGTGTAGCATTTACTTGCGGTTTGCAAAGGGAAAGTGCCGGGGAAAGGAGTTTAGTAGAGGCGGGGGGGACGAAGTATTGACAAGGAGTCGCGGAGGGACGCGGTACTTTGCGGAAGGCAGGACAGGGGGGGAGATGGGAGAATGTGGCGGGTGGAGGGGTCACGTTGGAGGTGGTGAAAATGGCGGAGGACTATATGTGTATTTGCCGGCTGTGGAGTGAGAAAGGTGAGGACCAGGGGGACTCTGCCCTGTTTGCGAGTGGAGGGGAATGGGGAGAGAGGGCAGTGGTTGGGGGTTATGGAGGAGACCCTGGTGCGGAGCCTCATAAATAGTGGGGGGAGGGAATCCCCGTTCTCTGAAGATGAGGCCTTTTGTTGATGTCCTCGTTGTGAAAACGCCTCTTCCTGGGTGCAGATGCGGCGTAGACGAAGGAATTGGGAATAGGGGATGGAGTCCTTACAGGACAGCAGGGATGAGGAGAAGATTAGTCAGGTAGCTGTGGGTCGAACGGGAGTCAGTGGGTTTGTATTGGATGTCGGTTCGGAGTTGTATCACTGCAAATAGAGTGTTTCTATGTTTCTATGTTTCTATGTTTTAGCTCAATTAAATAGATAGAAATCCTGATAATTATTTTTCTTCAAGAGACAACCTTTAAAAAAGGACAGCTCAGTATAGATTAACAGCAAAAAAAAAAAAATGGATTTCCAAAGTATATCTCTCTTCATTTACACATAAGTTAGAGGGGGTAGGCAAATAATTATTCGTAAAGGTATACCTCTTTAAACTATAGCCCAATAATAGACAGATGTTGGGTTATGATACTATATAATTACAGGTGAATTATATTCTAAAAAAGTAATCCTAATGCATATATATAGGTCCTAATTTTGATAATCCATAACTTCTTCAAGAAAAATTATTTAACATTATCCTATATCCACTATACATAATCTAAATAATTGGAGGTGATTCTTAATTGTACCTTGATATGATTTAGATAGATCATCAATGAAAAGGAAAAACCACTTCAAAGTCAAGTACACTTTATAAATTCTTTTATTAACACAGCAAACGTTAAGGGATATTCTGGAGAACAGATACCCATTGGTAAAGACATATTCATTCTTTTTGTTTCCCTGTATTTGGAACCTACTCAAAGGCTAGACCATTTTTTAATAGATTCAAAATCTAATCCCATTTACTATGACTGAAAATATCTTAATATTTATCTCGGATCATGCTCCATTAAATTTAGATCAAATTAAAAGACATATCTATTAAAAACTCTAAATGGAGAACTCAACCCCCAATTATTAAATGATTAGGCTTGATATTGATTACTTGGTATAAAACAGATTAAATTATTTTTGAAACTAATGCCATCCTGGAATTTCACCATCACTGCTTTGGGATACATTTAAAGCATTTATGCGTGGTATGAAAATATCAGCCTCATGCATAACTTTAATAAGCGAAATCGAAAAAGACTCAACAAAAGTTGGAAAAGAAAATAAAAACAATTAGATATTGAAATGCAATATCCCTTCAAAGGGCCTCCTAAGTAATAAAATTGCATCATTAAAATATATGCTAAATAAAAATATACTCAAATCAGGATTATTAACCTTTTTCAACAGACGAAAACAAGTTACCACGTTGAATTTGGGGATAAACCACAAAACATTATGGAAAGCCAGCTTAGAAATTAGATGAGGAGAAAATGATAATGAAATTAGATCTGAACAAGGAGAAATGTTGACCTTTACCAATGATATCTTTATCAATGCTATATTTTTTCATATTATCAAAATCTTTACTCATCTAAACTAGCAGACAATCAAGAGGAATGGAAGCATTCCTACAAGAATGTCTTATTAACAGTTTGATCAGGAAGTAGAGATTGTTAAATGCTGATATATCAGTAAAAGAATATTGAGGAATCAATTGGGATCATTTAAAATACGGATAAGCCGCAGGCCCTGTGGCCTTAAGTGTTGATTTTATAAGAAGTTTTATGATCTGATATCTCCCGTTTACATACTATATATAAAGATGTATATATATGAACAAGGAAAGTTCCAGATCTTAAATTAATCTACAATTTCACTTATCTCTAAAGCTGAATAAAGATTTGGAAGACCCTGGGTCATACAAAGCAATAGCTCTTTTTAAATCTGATCAAAAAATACTAACTAAAATTTTATTCGTGAGGCTAAGTTTAGTGATTAATAACTTAATACATCATGACAAACAGGTTTTATTCCAAAATGCTATTCATCTTATAATCTGAGAACATCTATTCAATATCATGTACTCAAAAAGAGTGAATGATATTGAACTACTGTCATTCCTTAGATGCTGGAAAAGCATTTGACCAGGTTGAAAGGCCATATTTATTTAAAATAATGCAGAAATTTCAACTGGGGGATAGGATTTTTCCAAATGGGTAAAAAATCATATACTCGAATCCAACTGCAAGAATATAAACAGATCAAAGTTTATCAGCAAAATTTAATTCTCTTTAGGGGTTATAGACAAGATGATGCCCGTTTATCACCATTACTATTTTGCTTTAGGTAATAGAACCATTAGCCAAAATGATTAGATCAGAACCAGAAAATTTATATGGATATAAATTACCAAAACTACAACGAATAAAATATCTCTATACGCAGATGACATCTTAATTTATATCACAAAACCGGAGATTAGTAATCCCAATCTATTTATGTTATACTAAGTTTGGCACATTTTCTGGGTATAGAATTAATTTGAATAAAAGTGAATTTATGCCTATAACTGGAATAAAATTAAATATATTAGAACAATTCCACTTAAAATAGGCTCAAGGACAAACTCAGATATCTAGGAATAATGTATCTAAATCCTATAACTGTCTATTTAAATATAATTACCCTTAAATTATTAAATAAACTAAAAAAAAAAAATTATTTATATGGAAAAAAACACTACCTATATCAATGATCGGTAGAATAAATGCTAATAAAAAATGATTTTTTTTGCCACAATTGTTATATTTATTTCAAGCAATCCCTTTATATCTCCCTAAAATGTTTTTTTTAAATAGATACTTTGGTTAATAGTTTAATTTGGGACAATAAAATCATCGAATAAGTAAAAAACATCTGATGGTAAATCTAAA
Organism: Okamejei kenojei; assembly: GCA_035221665.1. Lineage (NCBI taxonomy): Eukaryota > Metazoa > Chordata > Chondrichthyes > Rajiformes > Rajidae > Okamejei > Okamejei kenojei. Next base: position 23,537 of record JAVHYY010000104.1, on the reverse strand, counting down.
ATAAAGGTGAACTAGCACTACCAAATTTCTTATAATTATTTCTGGCAGTTCAGATTAAGATTATGAATTTTTGCGTTGGTAAAGTTAGACCATGAGCCAAGCTGGCTAAAGATGGAAAAGGAAGACTGTTTGCCTTTTGATGTAGGTTTGATTCTTTTTGCACCAAGGGAAGTACAAAAAAAAAAAGTATGGTGACAACCCATAATTCATAGCAATAGAAGTATTTGGAAACAAATAGTTAAGACCCAACATATGGATAATTTGTCACTTTATTTGCCAATTATGAATAATCCTTTGTTTAGGCCCTCTGTATTGGACAAGGGGTTTAGACACTGGAATGATTTAGGAGTTAAAAGGATAGAACACCTTTACAAGAAAGGAACATTTCTTTCATTTCTAGAGTTACAGGATATCTATGGATTGCAGTCAAATAACATATTTAGGTATTTAGAAATTAGAAACTATATTATAGTGGATAGGTATATGGACGTGAAGGGAATGGAGGGGTATGGTCTGAGTGCAGGTAGATGGGACTAGGGGAAAACAAATGGTCGGCACGGACTGGAAGGGCCGAGAGGGCCTGTTTTCGTGCTGTAATTGTTATATGGTTATATGGTTATATTATATGGTTATATTAAGTCAAATATGCAAGGCTATAAAAATAGAAAACCAGGATTATTAGATGAATTGTTTAATAAACACCCAAATACAGAAAAATTAATAGCGTATATATACAATACTATTTTGGATAGGGAAATCCCAACCGGAAATATATCGATAAAACATGGGAAAATGAAATAGATTTATCTATAACGAAGGAAACTTGGGAAGAAAGCCTACAACGTATACATCGTTGCTCATCGTTACTAGACATATATTGATACAATTTAAGGTATTACACAGATTACATTATTCAAAAACAAAATTAAATAGAATTTATCCTAACATTTCTTCTATTTGTGATAAATGTCTTGGAAGCTAACTTAACGCATCGTTTTGTAATATGTATAAAACTCAATTATCTCTGAAGTTCTTAAAATTAAACTGGACAAAGATCCAAAATTAATAAATATTAGTTGTTCCGGATTCAAATCTAATATTAACAGTAAACCAAAGAAATTTCTTGGATTACTGTTTGATAATAGGGAAAAAATTAATATTGAAATTTTGGAAGGGAACATTATCCCCCACAATTAAAATGTGGACAGTGGAAACGTTGGAGACGTTGCATTTGGAAAGAATCAGATTTGTCCTAATGGACAAATACGAACTCTTTGAACAGATATGGTCTCCATATACAGAATATTTGAAGGGGTAGCTGTTCTTGGCATTACAACTCAATGGGTACCCGGCAGGATTAGATGAAAATAACTCTCTGTGTTTTTTTTTAATTTGTATACATGTCTCTATTGAGATCGTTATTTGAAATTGTGTTATTCACTATTAAGATGTATACAATAATCTATTTTTTTAATATATTATATAATACTTTGTTTTAATTAGATATATATAACAAGAATATATATATATTTTTTCTCTCTTCCCTTTATCTCTCTATATAATGAAAATTATTATTTAATCACTATTCTTATTGATTAAAATCTATTCTTTTATTTTACTACTTTCTAAAAAATAGAAGTTTATAAGAATTATTCGCAACATTCGTATACTTATTGAAATAAGTTGGTTGTGTATTTGAAAAGTTGTTATACCGTTGTTATGATGGATTACTTCTAATAAAAATATTATTACATAAAAATGCTGGAGTAACTCAGCGGGACAGGCGGCATCGCTGGAGAGAAGGAATGGGTAATGATTCAGGTCGAGACCCTTCTTCAGACTGATGATAGAATAGAGAATCATTTGATTGAATGGAGCGGCTGGGCATGTATACTCTGGAATTTAGAAGGATGAGAGGGAATTTTATTGAAACATAAGATTATTAAGGGATTAGACCTGCTAGAGGCAGGAAACATGTTCCCGATGCTGGGGAAGTCCATAATCAGGGACCACAGTTTAAGAATAAAAGGTAACTGTTTATTAAACGTTGGGATAGTCCCAGCCTCAACTACCTCATCTGGCAGCTGGTTCCATACACCTACCACTCTGTGTGAAAAAGTTACCCCTCAGATTAAATGTTTTCCCCTTCTGGGCAAGAGAATCTGTGCATCTACCCGATCTATTCCCCTCATGATTTTATACACCTCCAAGATCACCCACCCTTCATACTCCTGCACTCCAAGGATTAATGACCCAGCCGACAACCTCTCCCTGTAGCTCACACCCTCTAGTCCAGAGCTTCTGGTGAATGGTTCACCCAAGGCGGGTAAATGAAATTATTTTGGGGTGAATGAAACTAGAGGGGTGAATGAAGGGTGAATGACTTAATTTATTCATTATACACAAAAGGGAGAATAAGACGAAAATTACCAAGAAAAATAAGAAAATATAGTCGAGGGTGAATGAAATGTTGTGATAAAGACTCAAGGGTGAATGAGACTGAAATAGTTTATGAATCTGCTCTGGTCCTTTGTGTCTGTCTCCCCACAGATGCTGCCTGACCCGCCCTCCCCCTCTCCACGTGACGCGGGTCGGGTTCTCACTGAGGGGGGCGGGGCCGCACCGACCTGGAGCCGCCGCGTCCGTCAACCCCGTCGCCGTGACGTCTGCCCGCCCGCCCCGCCCAGCGCCATGACGTCTGCGCACCCCATCCGCCCTGCGCCATGACGTAACTCCACCCCGCCCCGTCCTGTGACGTGTACCCACACGCCCCGCACTGTGACGTGCCCCGCAACCCCGCCCTGTGCCGTGACGTCTGCCAGTCCCGCCCTGCGCCGTGACGTTTACCCGCCCACCTACCCAGCGCCGTGACGTATACCAGCCCGCCCTGCGCCATGACGTTTATCCGCCCGCCCACCTTGCGGCGTGACGTTGCCCGCCCGTCATGCGCCGTGACGTCAGCGCCAGTGCTCGATGCGTTTGTTTGTTTGTAATTTGAAGGTGGACACAAAATGCCGGAGTAACTGAGCGGGACAGACAGACAGACGGGCAGCATCTCTATCTCTGCACAGAAGCAATTGGGCGACGTGTCGGGTCGAGACCCTTCTTCAGACTGAAGGTAGACACAAAAAATAAAATGCTGGAGTAACTTTGTCCTTGAGTGTGGAAACTTCAGGCCCTTTAACAATAAGTAGCAATGTTGCTACATTTTGAGATTTAAAAAATCAAGTCTGCAATTTATCCCATCAGATAAAACATAAAACGAAGTTTAATTTGACGCCAAATTCACTTTCATATCTTCAGTATTAAAAAAGTTATGGCCATGTTCATACTCGTAAATTATCATCTTATTCCCTATTGCTTTTCCATTGACTTGACACAAAAGCTTTGATCGAGGACATAACTTTCTTAAAAATTAAGATAATTGAATGAAATTTTCAGTTATTATAGATTGAAGCTTTCTAAAACAAATATAAAATCATCGTACTTGGATGACCTGAAATTAAAGCATATCATTAGTTAATTACCTAATTGTAGCTAATTACAAAATTGACCGTTGTGACGGAAATAGTAATAAAAACCCAGACTGCCTTAAATTCAAAAATGTGATATTCTCAATATCGCAACTTTAATATTATTGTATTTGCTGTAAATCTGTAACAGATAGGTCAATAAATTACAATTTCTAGCAATAGACCATGTTTTTATGAAGATCAGTTGCCAGCTGGTACATTGACATATCATAATCAATAGCATCATAATACTCCTCGGATTGTAACCAATAAGCAACTCTGTGCACCTTGTTTTTCCTCAACTTTTCAATGTTGGCATTGTAAACTACAAGTTTTTGCTCTTCAAAACACGCATGACATGCCTTTCTGCCCACTACTTTCTCATTAAGAATGTCCTGTAGATTCCATTTCTTAAGAAAGGATAATGTTAATTTTTTTTTAATGGCTTAATTATCCAAATAACAAACAAATCCCATTCACACAAGAATTCACAATATAACATAATTTTTAAATCTCACTGTCATAAATTTATATGCCAGATGGAAGGAATTTAATGTTTAATTCCCATAAATTAATCCAGACACATCCACTAAATATAATCAAAATTTATCATTATTGTTTTTTGAACAATACATGTGACTCAAACTGTTGTGAATATTTAGTTTGAAAATAATGGAGAGAGAATAACACAAAATATAGACAATTTAGACACATGACATGATTGTCCAAAATAAATGGGCATTTTCTGGAAACCCATTGATTGGAACATTGCATTTGCGGTGAATTTGAACCCCATATCAGCAGGAAAGACATGGCCGAATCGTATGGGGCCCAAATAACATTTTCGCAATGTAGAATTAGATGAAAGCCATCCCAAGAAGCAAGATTATATGTAAAATACATGAATTGCCCTTTGTTTTGCCCCGTTCTTGCGATCCGTCACGATGTAGGTGTTGAGGGCGTTAGATGTCGCTTTTTATTTTAATCCAATTATTAAATTGTCCAGCTAATTTTTTTAAAAAATAATCTGGGAACGGAAGTCCGATCGATTTTTCTTTCTTCAGCAGCTAGCAGTCCGAGGAAATCCGCCTCTGACAAGCGAGACTAAACTGCATTTTAATCGCACCCCCCCCCCCCCCACACACCCCCCCCCCCCCCCCACCACCCCCCCCCCCCCCCCCCCCACACCCCACCCCACCCCTCCCCCCCCCCCCCCCCCCCCCCCCCCCCCCCCCCCCCTCAAAGGCACCAGAGTTGCGCACACGGCCAGTGGAAGAACTGCAGCGAAGGTAGGTTTTGTAACATCGCTACTTTAACAATAAAGGGGGGAGGCAATTTCACGATTCAAGATTCAATTTAACTGTCACTTCACCAATTAAGGTATTATTAAATAGGTGCATGAGGAGGCCATTCAAGCCAACACCGCCATTCATTGTGATCATGGCCGATCGTCCCCAATCAATAACCCGTGCATGTCTTCTCCCCATATCCCTTGATTTCACCAGCCCCTAGAGCTCTATTTAACTCTCTCTTAAATCCATCCAGTATTTGGCCTCCACTACCCTCTGTGGCAGGGAATTCCACAAATTCACAACTCTCTGGGTGAAAAGGTTTTTCTCACCTCAGTCTTAAATGGCTTCCCCTTTATTCTAAGACTGTGGCCCCTGGTTCTGGACTCACCCAACATTGGGAACTTTTTTCCTGCATCTAGCTTGTCCAGTCCTTTTATAATTTTATGTTTCTATAAGATTCCCCCTCATTCTTCGAAACTCCAGTGAATACAAGCCTAGTGTTTTCAATCTTTCCTCATGTGACAGTCCTGCCATCCCAGGGATCAATCTTGTGAACCCACGCTGCACTGCCTCAATCACAAGGATGTCCTTCCTCAAATTAGGAGACCAAAACTGTACACAATACTCCAGATGTGGTCTCACCAGAGCCCTATACAACTGCAGAAGAACCTCTGTACTCCTATACTGAAATCCTCTTGTTATGAAGGCCATCATTCCATTAGCTTTCCTCACTGCCTGCTGTACCTACACGCCAACGTTCAGTGACCAGTGTACAAGGACACCCAGGTCTCACAGTACCTCCCCCTTACCTAACCTAACCCCGTTGAGATAATAATCTGCCCCCTTGTTTTTGCCACCAAAGTGGATAACCTCACATTTATCTATATTATACTGCATCTGCCCACTCATCCAACCTGTCCAGGTCACCCTGCAACCTCCTAACATCCTCTTCACAGTTCACACTGCCACCCAGCTTTATGTCATCCGCAAACTTGCTCCTAATTCCCTTTTCCAAATCATTAATATATATGGTAAACAGTAGCGGCCCCAGCACCAAGCCATGCGGCACTCCACTCGCCACTGCCTGCCATTCTGAAAATGACCCATTCACTCCTACTCTTTGCTTCCTGTCTGTCAACACCCTACCCCCGATACCATGTGCTAGAATTATAGTCACCAGTCTTCCGTGTCGGACCTTATCAAAGGCTTTCTGAAAGTCTAGATACACTACATCCACTGGCACCCCTTCATCCATTTTACTTGTCACATCCTCAAAAAATTCCAGAAGATTAGTGGAGCATGATTTTCCTTTCATAAACCCATGCAAACTTGGATTAATCCTTTTACTGCTATCCAAATGCCCCATCATTACCTCTTTAATAATTGACTTTAGCATCTTTCCCACCACCGAAGTCAGGCTAACTGGTCTGTAATTCACTATTTTCTCTCTCGCTCCTTTCTTGAAAAGTGGGATAACATTAGCTATCCTCTAATCCACAGGAACTGATCCAGAATCTATTGAACATTGGAAAATGATCACCAATGCGTCAACTATTTCTAGAGCCACCTCCCTGAGGACCCTGGGGTGCAGTCCATCAGGCCCAAGGGATTTATCATCCTTCAGTCCCATTAGCCTACCCAATCCTATTTCTCGCTTAATAAAAATTTCTTTCAATTCCTCGACCCCCTTAACCATATAACCATATAACAATTACAGCACGGAAACAGGCCCTCTCGGCCCTTCCAGTCCGTGCCGAACATTTATTTTCCCCTAGTCCCATCTACCTGCACTCAGACCATACCCCTCCATTCCCTTCCCGTCCATATACCTATCCACTTTACTTTTAAATGTTAAAATCGATCACGCCTCCACCACTTCTGCTGGAAGCTCATTCCACACAATCACCACTCTCTGAGTAAAGAAGTTCCCCCTCATGTTACCCCTAAACTTCTGTCCCTTAATTCTCATGTCATGTCCTCTTGTTTGAATCTTCCCTACCCTCAATGGGAAAAGCTTATCCACGTCAACTCTGTCTATCCCTTTCATCATTTTAAAGACCTCAATCAAGTCCCCCTTTAACTTTCTGCGCTCCAAAGAATAAAGACCTAACTTGTTCAACCTTTCCCTGTAACTTAGTAGCTGGAACCCAGGCAACATTCTAGTAAATCTCCTCTGTACTCTCTCTATTTTGTTGACATCCTTCCTATAACTAGGCGACCAAAATTGTACACCATACTCCAGAATTGGTCTCACCAATGCCTTGTACAATTTTAACATTACTTCCCTACTATATTCAATGTTCTGATTTATAAAGGCCAGGGAACTATGCAGTTATTCCTAGATCCCTCTGTTCCGCAGCATTCCTCAATTCCCTACCATTTACCATGTACGTCCTATTTTGATTTGTCCTGCCAAGATGTAGCACCTCACACTTATCAGCATTAAACTCCATCTGCCATCTTTCAGCCCACTCTTCCAAATGGCCCAAATCTCTCTGTAGATTTTGAAAATCTATTTCATTATCCACAACACCACCTATCTTAGTATCATCTGCATACTTACTTATCCAATTTTCCACCCCATCATTGATGTACATAACAAACAACAGTGGACCCAACACAGATTCCTGAGGCACCCCACTGGTCACCGGCTTCCAACCTGACAAACAGCCATCCACCATTACTCTCTGGCATCTCCTATTCAGCCACTGTTGAATCCATCTTGCTACTCCGCCATTAACACCCAAAGATTGAACCTTCTTAACCAACCTTCCATGGGGAACCTTGTCAAAGGCCTTACTGAAATCCATATAGACAACATCCACTGCTTTACCCTCATCAATTTCCCTAGTAACCTCTTCAAAAAATTCAAGAAGGTTTGTCAAACATGACCTTCCGGGCACAAATCCATGTTGACTGTTCCTGATCAGACCCCGTTTATCCGGATGCTTATATATATTATCCCTTAGATCCTCTGTTCTCCAGTACTTCTGGGAGATTGTTTGTGTCTTCCTTAGAGAAGACAGATCCAAAGTACCTGTTCAACTCTTCTGCCACTGCCTGCTTGTTCTCCATAATAATTTCACCTGTGTCTGCCTTCAAGGGACCCACATTTGACTTTGCTATTCTTTTTCCCTTAACATATCTAAATATGCTTTAACTGTCCTCCTTTACATTCCTGGCCAGCTTCCCCTCATATTTCATCTTTTCAGCCCGTATTGTCATTGTGTTTCCTTCTGTTGTCCTATGAAAGTTTCCCAATCCTCTGGCTTCTGGCTACTCTGCTGTGTTATACATCTTTTCTTTTAGTTTTATTCTATCCCTAACTTCTCTTGTCAGCCACGGTTGCCTCCTACACCCCTTTGAATCTTTCTTCCTTTTTGGTATGAAATGATTTGAGAAACATGGGCGATGTTAAAATTTTACAGCCAGATTTATCACTTCTGAAGCTTTTTAGATACCAAAGGAATCAAGAAAAAACACAAAATAATGCCTTGCTGCTAAACATAGAAAATAGGTGCAGGAGGAGGCCATTTGGCCCTTTAAGCCAGCACCACCATATATTTGTGATCATGGCTGATCGTCTCCAATCAGGTCGTGCCTGCCTTCTCCCCAATTGTCGATGAAATGCAGTGAGCAAACGCGATAATTTTCCATCTTGATATCTGCACGGCCAATGTTCGCCAATCACTTTAGCTGTTGTTGTCCCTTCCACTGCCGCTTCTCTCTACCATCATTTATCCTCACTTTTAGAATTAACTAGGGTAAATGTCTCTCACGGTTACCCCGATTTCCATAATTATTTACAGCGCAAAAATGGACCAGTTCGGCAGTTTTTAACGGGCCCGCTACGCTGGAAACAATGGTAAGTGTTTACCTGCAGTTCATCACGTGTACTCCAGTTGGAGTAGCGTGGCAACAGTATGGGTCACGGGTCGTGACCCGACTGCTGTGCAACCTCCCAATTGTCGTGAACACCGCACAACACGAACCTCGGCAGTTTCTATCTGCTGCAAACTATGTTTCATTGCGCTGCCGACTTCGGTATTTTGAAGAGTCGAATGGCCTGCTCCTTCTTCAGACTTTCGAGTCGAGACCCCTCTTCAGATTTTTGGGTCTCGACCCGAAACATCACCCATTCCTTCTCTCCATAGATGATGCCTCACCTACTGAGTTTCTCCAGCGTTTTGTGTCTATTTTCGATTTTATCCAGCATCTGCAGTTCTTTCTCGCACTTCTTCAGACTGATGTCAGGGGAGGGTTATGGTCAGGGGTTAGTTCGGATTGAGGCTTGGAAAGCTGAGTTCGCCTCCCCTGCCGCGACCCCCATACGGTCCACCACGGACAGCATCGGTGGTCAGATAGTGCAAACACCACACGGACAGCATCGGTGGTCTCCCTACCCGGAGACAGGCCGTTTGGCCCCTCTCGCCCGTACTACCCCAGGCTTTCTGCAACACAATCTTCCACTGTTCTGCACTGTATAATGCATTTATTACGTTGGTCATCACCGTATGTACACTGTTTGCTCTGGTGGCTGCGTGTGAACGAGCGATTTCATCGCCTCCCTGTCGATGTGCCGAACAACAAGCTAATGAAGCATCTTTTGGACACAGTTCTCCTGAAGCATCAAACTTCTATCCTGTTCAATCCTGCCAGTCCCACAGCATAGAAACACACAGGCATGCCTATAGAAGCTAGTCCCACATGCCCGCGTCTGGCCCCTAACCCTCTCTGCTTTTCCCACTCATGCCTTTAGAAGGGAGATGAGGAGGAATTTATTTAGCCAGAGGTTGGTGAATCTGTGGAATTATTTGCCACAGACGGCAGTGGAGGCCAAATCACCGGGTATTGTTTAGATTTTAGAGATACTGCGTGGAAACAGGTCCTTGGGCAGGCAGAGGTGTGGTAGTCGGAGACTCCATCGTGAGAGGTATAGACGGGGGTTTCTGCGGCAACAGGCGGGATTCAAGGATGGTGTGTTGCCTCCCTGGTGCCAGAATCTCGGACGTCATGGACCGATTGTAGAGCATCCTCAAGGGTGAAGGTGAGCAGCCGGAAGTGGTAGTGCATGTCGGCACAAATGACGTCGGGAAGAAGAGGAAAGACATTCTGCAGCGTGACTTCAGAGCAGGGCAGTTGAGTCGTATCCATAACACCCGACTCCGACTCCTTGATTTCTTGTGTATCCGACTGACTCCGACCCCTAGGTATTATAATTCTAAATATGCTATGATGGTATTTCATAAGAATCACATGACATCAGTCTGCCTTTTAAACCCATGTCTTTAAAGTTTTGAGTCTAATGGTTGTAACTCTGCTATTGTGGTTTTTTTAATTGTTTATTCTTGAAAAAAAAAACATAATTCATTATGCTAAAAAAATTACAGAAAGGACCATGACAATTAAAATTCCATCGAATTAATATAATATAATATAACAATTACAGCACGGAGACAGGCCCTCTCGGCCCTTCCAGTCCGTGCCGACCATTTGTTTTCCCCTAGTCCCATCTACCTGCACTCAGACCATACCCCTCCATTCCCTTCACGTCCATATACCTATCCACTTTACTTTTAAATGTTAAAATCGATCCTGCCTCCACCACCTCTGCTGGAAGCTCATTCCACACAGCCACCACCCTCTGAGTAAAGAAGTTCCCCCACATACGTTACCCCTAAACTTCTGTTTCTGTCCCTTAATTCTCATGTCATGCCCTCTTGTTTGAATCTTCCCTACCCTCAATGGGAAAAGCATTATCCACGTCAACTCTGTCTATCCCTTTCATCATTTAAAGACCTCAAATCAAGTCCCCCCTTAACCGTTCTGCGCTCCAGAGAATAAAGACCCAACTTGTTCAACCTTTCTCTGTAACATAGTTGCTGGAACCTTGGCAACATTCTAGTAAATCTCCTCTGTACTCTCTCTATTTTGTTGACATCCTTCCTATAACTAGGCGACCAAAATTGTACACCATACTCCAGAATTGGTCTTACCAATGCCTTGTACAATTTTAACATTACTTCCCTACTCCTATATTCAATGCTTTGATTTATAAAGGCCAGCACACCAAAGGCTTTCTTTACCACCCTATCTACATGCGATTCCACCTTCAGGGAACTATGCACAGTTATTCCTAGATCCCTCTGTTCCACAGCATTCCTCAATTCCCTACCATTTACCATGTACGTCCTATTTTGATTTGTCCTGCCAAGATGTAGCACTTCACACTTATCAGCATTAAACTCCATCTGCCCACTTTTCAGCCCACTTTTCCAAATGGCCCAAATCTCTCTGTAGACTTTGAGAATCGACTTCATTATCCACAATACCACCTATCTTAGTATCATCTTGCATACTTACTTATCCAATTTTCCACCCCATCATACCAGATCATTGATGTACATGACAAACAACAGTGGACCCAACACAGATCCCTGAGGCACCCCACTGGTCACGGCTTCCAACCTGAACAAAACAGCATCCACCATTACTCTCTGACATCTCCCATTCAGCCACTGTTGAATCCATCTGCTACTCCGCCAATTAACACCCAAAGATTGAACCTTCTGAACCAACCTTCCATGGGGAACCTTGTCAAAGGGCCTTACTGAAATCCATATAGACAACATCCACTGCTTATACCCTCATCAATTTCCCTAGTTACCGCTTCAAAAAATTCAAGAAGGTTTGTCAAACATGACCTTCCATGCACAAACCATGTTTGACTGTTCCTGATCAGACCCTGTTTATCCAGGATGCTTATATTATATTATCTCTAAGTATCCTTTCCATTAATTTGCCCACCACTGACGTCAAACTAATAGGTCTATAATTGCTAGGTTTATTCTTTGAACCCTTTTTAAACAATGGAACAACATCCGCAGTACGCCAATCCTCCGGCACTATTCCCGTTTCTAATGACATTTGAAATATTTCTGTCATAGCTCCTGCTATTTCTACACTAACTTCCCTCAATGTCCTAGGGAATATCCTGTCAGGACCTGGAGACTTATCCACCTTTATATTTTTCAAAAGTGTCAGTACTTCCTCCTCTTTGAATTAAATAAAAATTATAAAAGCATTACTCCAAAATGTATTAAACTTTAAAATCACAGGTATGAACTAAATGGCTAAATTATGACAACAAAAATTCTCAAGTGCAAAAGAAATTAAAAGTAAATGCATAGGTATTTAAGTTTGTAACAAAAGTACATAGCTAAAATTTCTTAACATCGTTCGGAACAGAATTGCTTCTGCCAGATCCTCTTTCATTGAAGCCCTTAAATCTGATTTAATGATTTTCAGTGCGGGGAACAGTCTTTCCATGCTGACCTGAGTGGGTGGTATGGCTGTTACTATCATAGCTGCAAATGTTACTATTTCAGGTTGCAGCGATGATGGGGAATTACAGACCAGTTAGCCTGACATTGGTGGTGGGGAAGATGCTGGAGTGTAATTATTAAAGTAGTAATAAAGGCAAATTTGGATAGCAGTAAAAGGATTGGTCCAAGTCAGCATGGATTTATGAAGGGGAAATCGTGCTTGACTAATCATCTGGATTTTTTTGAGGATGTGACAAGTAAAATGGATGAAAGAGAGCCAGTGGATATAGTGTACCTGGACTTTCAGAAAGCCTTTGTAAAGGTCCAACACGGGAGATTAGTGGGCAAAATTGTACATGGTATTGGAGGTAGGGTATTGACATGGATAGAGAATTGTTTGGTAGACAGGAATCAGAGTAGGAATAAACGGGACCCTGTCAGAATGGCAGGCAGTGGCGAGTAGTGCTGCAAGGCTCGGTGCTGGGGCTGCAACTATTTACAATATATTAATGATTTAGATGATGGAATTAAAAGTAACACTAGCAAATTTGCAGATGACACAAAACTGGGTGGCAGTGTGAACTGCAAAGAGGATGCTTCTTGGAGTTGCAGGGTGACTTGGACAGGTTGAATGAGTGGGCAGATGCAGTATAATGTAGATAAATGTGAGGTTATCCACTTTGCAGCAAGAACAATGGAGGCAGATTAATGATCTGAATGGTGTCCGATATGAAAAAAGGAAGTACAACCTGGGTATATACCTTGTACACTGGAAAGTAAGCATGCATGTGCAGCAGACAGTGAAGCAAGCTAATGCAGGGGTTACCAACTGTCCCGGATTCGCCGTATTTCGTCCCGGCGAAACAACCTAATTACGGCGTTCCGGCAGGTTGACCTGTCGTTACGGAGAAGGGCGGGAACGAAAAAGAATCAAAAAAATAACGGGAAGGGCGGGGGCGGGGGCGGGGGCGGGGAGCGGGAACGAGCGGCGGTTGGACACGTGCAGCGGAAGGCGGGGGGGAGCGGGAACGAGCGGCGGTTGGACACGTGCAGCGGGAATGAGCGGTGGTTGGACACGTGCAGCGGAATGAGCGGCGGTTGGACGTGCAGCGGGAAACGAGCGGCGGTCGGGGTGTTTGTGACACGTGCAGGCGGGAAAGGGCGGGAGCGGGAGAACGAGCGACGGTTGGACACGGTTGCAGCGGGAAATGAGCGGCGGTTGGAACTCATGCAGCGGGAAGGACGGGAACGAGCGGCGGTTTGGACTCGTGCAACCTGGGGAACTCACTCACCTGGGAAGATGGAGCTCCACGTTGTAGCAGGCAGGCAGCGACGGGGCAGGGCACCAGTCTCCTCCCTCGGGCCCAGCCCCACCGCGGGAAAGGCGTCAGGGAGATCACAGGCAAAGATCGCTGTAGGATCTTTGATCATAGCTACCGGCGGAGGAGGGAGGGGGAGGGACTTCATCGTTGTCCAGGTCGGGCGAACACCAGCGCACCTTTGACACACTTTCCTCGGGACGGGGAAAGAGCCAGCGAGAATGAACGCAGCGATGCAGGACGTTCACTTTCTCAAGTCCGCCTTTGCCGTCGGACCGCCCCGGTCTCCACCCAGGCCGTCCCGTCCGACCGACAGCTGGACCAGCGCGCGAGCACCGGCAGGGCAGCCAGCAGAAGAGCATGAGGGTCCGGAGAGGTCTTCACCATGTTAAGAGCAGCAGCAGGGCCAGCGCCTCGTCCTACGGCAGCTCCCTTCATGAAGGTAAGTGAGGAGCCCAGCTCGGAACCTCCTTCAAACCACTCCAAGAGTCAACAATGTTTTACCTTTGGGGGTAACACAAAAGGCTTGGAGAAACTCGGGGTGCAGGCAGCATCGAAGGAGCCAAGGAGAATAGGCGGCGTTTCGGGTCGAGACCCTTCTTCAGACATTTACACAACGCTTTACCTTTGTCACGTACCTTTTAGGGGGGAGATGAGGAGGAATTTATTTAGTCCGAGGCGGTGGAATCTGGGGGGAAACCATTACCACAGAAAGGCTGCGGAGGCCAAGTCAATGGGTATTTTTAAGGTGGAGAGTGACAGATTCTTGCTTGGATGTCAACGATTATGAGAAGGCAGGAGAATGGGGTCCAGAGGGAAAGATAGATCAGCTTACTATGGGAATGACGGAATAGACTTGAATGGGCTGAATGGCCTCAACTGCTCCTATATCCTTATGAACTTATGTGTCCTGAAATGGAACAATGAAACTTACTTGCAGCAGTGCAACATATGTAAGCACAGTACTCTGTAAAACACATACTAAGCAACAAAACATTTCATTGTATACACCTATGTACATTCGTGTGTGCAGGAAGGGAATTGCAGATGCTGGTTTACACTTGAAGATAGACACAAAATGCGGTGAGTAACTCAGTGGGGCAGGCAGCATCTTGGAGAAAATGATAGGTGATGCTTTGGGTCGAGACCCTTTTCAGGAATTGAGTCATGGTGTGAGAAGGAAACTGAAAGTATGAAAAGTATTGTTAGCTGTGCCTGAAGGTAATAGCATTCAAGATTCATCAAATTATATATAGGTACATCTTTTAAGTGATACTGTCGTATACTAAAGGATGTTTTATGTGTGTTTAATGAGTTTGTATATAGTATAGTTGAAAAAAGGAGGTTGGTAGTTGGATTCAACGCGCGTTGCAGATTTTGGGTCGTTGCCATGCATATTTTGGTGCGCAACATGGTTACTGAGAGAATGCATTTACCCCATTTGTTACTGACAAATGGGTTTGAATGTTACTGTGAACTAAATTTAGGGTTGGCATCCTCTGCTAGAGCTGCAGGAAGATTGTTCCCGATGTTGGGGAAGTCCAGGACATGGGGTCACAGCTAAGGAATAAGGGGGGGAAATCCTTTAAGACCGAGATGAGAAAGATTTTTTTCACACAGAGAGTGGTGAGGCTCTGGAACTCTCTGCCACAGAGGTAGTTGAGGCCAGTTCATTGGCTATATTTAAGAGTGTGTTGGATGTGGCCTTGTGGCTAAGGGGATCAGAGGGTATGGAGGAGAAGGCAGGTACCGGGATACTGAGTTGGGATGATCAGCCATGTTCAATATTGAATGGCGGTGCAGGCTCGAAGGGCTGAATGGCCTACTCTGCAACTTTAATTTCTATGTTTCTTTGTTTCTATATCGTTTCAGGTGTTTATAATGTATTTTAATTACGGTCATATAGTATTGTATTAGAGTGTGTTTATTGTGCGTTGTGTTATAGTGTATTGTAGGGTGTGATTGTATTATAATGTTTTTAGTGTGTTTTTTACTGTGTAGTTGTACTTTATGTGGTATTATATTGCATTATTGTATTATAGTGTTAGTCTGGTATAGTGTTTTTTAGTTGTGACGTGGTGTATTACAGTGTCAACTAAGTGTTATTTGGTGTATTTGGTTTTAGAAGGCATTTATTGTTCGCTGATATATATTGTATTTTTACCCATATCACACATCTGAGGTATGATTTTACAAAATTGTATTCCCTTCGTTTACTGCCAGCGGGGTAACAGAGGAATATGTTCTTATATTCCACTTTCTTGCGAACGCCTATGGACTTTACCTGTTAAAACAGCGGGAATTTAGTCTTATATTCCCTGGTTCACATCGGGAATTGGCAATCGTGACGGCAAAGGACGCTGCGTGGGAATTTAGAATATTCAAACGGCAGACAGGGAAGACTGCCGCGTCCCATTTTGGTTAAATTTTTACGTTGGAAGTCCGCCGAGCTGAGATGTTTCAAATTTTCCTTAGATGTCTGACAATGGGTATATAACAATATTGACTGTCCTCTTTCGGGTGATACGACATATAATGCCCTCTCACTAGATCCTTATTGCCCTGTCTTCGACTGGGGCAATATGATCTACTTCAGGAATATATTGTCGTTATCCCCTCAATGCCAGTCAATATTCTATTCTTATATAATTTCCATTAGACAGTTAAGATATAGTGAGATAGTGTGTTCCCTGTGCATTATTAGTGTTATTTATGCATTATATAGTATTATTGGTTAGTCATAGTTTTGTCATTTTAGAGTGGTTTACATATCGAATTTCGTTATTATGTGTAATTAGTGGTCAAGCTCTATCAATATGCTAGAGCTATCTCTATTCGAGCTTTTCTGGATACTATAGCTCGAGAATCTAGAATGATTCGCATCGCAAGTTATTTTGTCGCGCTCATATATATCTCGCGTAATTATCAGCGCTTTATTCCTCTCTGTGCTCTATTATTTCGAGCCTCTATTATTCGAGCTTCTTCGAGCTCGATTTCCATCAAGTATCTCTATCTCGATCATCTCTTTCTCTAGCCTATCTAGAGATCAATCCCTCACGGCTCCATCTATCACTTACTTAGTCCGAGCTCACTCCTCTAGCTCCATCTACTCTATTATCTCCATCTCGAATATCCTATCTCGAGTATCTCTAACTTCAGCTCTCTCTCGATATCCATCTCTATCTCGAGCTTATATACCTTCACATCACATCATCACATGATATACCAAACTAAATATATTATAATATAACAACTAAATAACACTTCAAAGTCACAATCACACTACACAATAGCACATTACAATAAACCCATCACACTTTACAGTTAATACAGCCTACTAAGTACATTATAAAACACCAGCACAAACATCACTACACTACAATACACAATAACACAATAACACTATCTTGCATATAACAGACTATCCCACAGCAATAACACACTACATCACATTATATTATAATCTGTGTAATACACTATCACACAATAACTAAACAATCCTATATATAACACTAAACTAAATAAACTGAGACGACTAGCCCTAAAAACTATAATCAATAACATGCGATATCACAAGAAAATAACACTATCATACAGTGTAGCACTATGGAAACCGTATCAAACAGTATAAACCTACATTAGAAAAACACCATTACACTAAAAAACACGATAACACTTATAATACATTAGAATCCCCTGATTATAACCACACAATAACGCACATAATACACAATATAACACATCTAATAACACATTATCACATGTTTCACAATAACACACTGTAAACATAATAATATCATTATAACACAAACTATACACAACTAAAACACTCATCAATGCACTCGGGGGTAATACACTATAGATACATAATAAGCTCAACAACACATAACTAACACATTGCAATACACAATTATAATACTTATAACACTACAATGCAACTATAGCACAGAATAACCCACGTTCTAACGCATTGACAGATGCTATAACGCACCTACAAACAATGACACCAAGATGCCAAGGGTCCTGGATTCGCCGTATTTTGTCCCGCGAAATAACCTTTTTACGGTGTTCCGGTCAGCCAAACAGCCGTAGGGAACACCGCCGCGCCGGTGCAGTTCCTCCCGTGGTGAACCGCCCGCCATGGGCCCCAGTTTGCCGCCCGCACTCGCACCACGCCCGGCCCAGAGCCCGGGCGACGCCCGTCCCAGAGCCCGGGCGGCGCGATCAGCGCACTTTCTAGCCGCCAGCCCTGCCGCTCAGCCGGCAGAGCCACTTCCATCACCGGGCCCTCCCCCCCACCACCCTCCCCAGTGCGCAGGCGCAGACACCGCCGGCAACCTTGCCAAAATGCGCATGTGCCGCACCGCCCGCCGGCACGCCCGCTGACTGCACCAGTGCGCAAGGCGCATAGCTGCCGGCAACACCCCAAGTGAGTATGTTACGGAGAGAAAAGCTTTAACCCCATTTGTTAACGGAACCAATGGGTTGAATGTTACTGTGAACTAAATTTAAAGGGTGGCATCTCTGCTAATGGCACGTTGGCCTTCATAACAAGAGGAATTTGAATACAGAGGTCCTTCTGCAAGTTGTACAGGGCCCTGAATGAGACCACATCTGGAGTAGTGTGTGCAGTTTTGTCTCCTAATTTGAGGAGCGACAATCCTTGCTATTGAGGCCGTAAGGTTCACAAGGTTAATACCCAGGATGGTGGGATGTCGTATGAGGAAAAAAACGGAAAACTGGGCTTGTGTCACTGGAATTTAGGAGAGAGGGTACTTATAGACACACATAAAATTATAAAAGATTTGATGAGCTAGTGCAAGGAAAATGTTCAAATGAGTTGGGGGGGGGGGGGGGGGGGGGGGGGGGGGGGGGTGGGGGGGGGGGGGGGGGGGGGGGGGGGGGGGGGGGGGGGGGGGGGGGGAGAGTCCCTGAACTAGACCACAGTCTAAAACTAACGGGGATGACATTTTTAAAATTGATTGAGAAAACACTTTTTCACCCAGAGAGTTGTACATTTGAGTAATTCACCTGCCAGAGAAGGCAGTGGAGGGCCAATTAACTGGATGAATTTAAAAGAGCGTTAGATAAACGCTCTTGGGGCTAGTGGAATCCACGTGGGATATGTGGAAAAAGGCAGGCGGGTTTACTGATTGTGGATGATCAGCCATGATCACAAATGATGGCAGTTGCTGGCACGAATCGGGCCATATGCCTCCTCCAGCACCTATTTCTACGTTTCTAAGCCCCGTTTTACAACTATTCACTCTATTTATTTTCTCCTTTTTTTTATTAAATTTTTTTTTTCATATTTTTTTTTCCCCTCAATATTTAATTCACATTGTAGGCTTTTAATGCATTGGTTTTGGTGTTATAATTTATTTATTAATTTTTGTTTATTTTCATAGTATCTATGTATATTGGGTAATCAGGCATGTAAATCTGCACTGTAAAAATGTAAATTGTTCCACTGTCGGTACATATGACATCCAAGGAAGATCAGCTGAATGGAAGAAAATTGGCTCAATAGAAGGAAGCAGGCGTGTTATTGTGGACTAGGTTGCTTCTTGGACTGGAGCCCTTACCATGGACTGCCACGGGTTGGGTGCTGGCCCGTTTACTTTTCTCATCTACATCAATGATAGGATGAGAACAACCAGGGCATGATTAGCAAGTTTGTTGATGATACAAATGGATAGATATTAACAGATAGTGAAAGATATTGTGAAAATTTTGTACAGGATCTGGATTGATGCCAGATGATAGAATGGTTGATGGAATATAAAATCAGAGAAATGTGAGGTGTTGCATTGTGGAAGTCTACCATGGGCAGGGCTACACCAGGGATCAGCAACCTAACGGCCCACGGGCCGAATGCGGCCCCAACTCAAAATCAATCGTCCCACTGTGCGTTTTTTTCCTCACCAAGCCATCTGGCCCCGCAGGCGTATTTTTTTGCTCACGCTCCCCGGAACCATCTGCTGGCCAGCAGGCGTATTTTGTTTCCATTCCCTAGCATTCCCTTTGCTGATGCAATAAACCGAACGGATGTAATCCCACAACCAGGGAAAAAGGTGGAATGTAAGAACAGTGAGCGCTGCAAAACAGCAGACAGTGAACGCGGCAAAACTACATTGGCAGAGGCGGAAAGCGACTCTCTCTCTCGAATGGCTGCAGAAAACCAGGAAATGTTGGTGCTGAGTGCGGAGTTTTTCCAAGACCAACCTGGACAGAAAAGTACTTTTCTTTTTGTGTTGCACAATCCGTCCCGACTCCGGATGCTTGCGAACATTTGACGAGAGTCAGAACATCGTGCCGACGTCACAGTGAGGAATGGGTGTTCCACTGTAGTGGATGTTAAATGTTAAGTTGTGTTTGGTTTGATGTTAAAACGTTGTTTTTGCAATGTTGATTCCACGTAGTCGATGCTATGTTAAATTGTGGTTAAATGGTTGTGTTAACTTAAATCATTGTTTTGCAGCAATAAAGCAAATTGATCTTTCTGGTTTGGGTTTTCAATACCAGTGTCTCAAACGCCCTCAAAAATTAGACATAATATTTCTTAAATATATAAATATGTCAAAGTTTATTAACTGTGGCGATTGATGTGGCCCTTTCAACTCACCACAGACTCGGTCCTGGCCCCTAGGCAAACGTTTGCCCACACCCTGACACTACACAGTGAATGGTAGGCCTCTGTGTCGAGATGTGGAGAAAAGATCTAGGATACAGTAACATCATTAATTGAAAGTGCATCACAGGTAGATAAGGTGGTCAAAAGGCTTTTGTCCACATTAGCCATTATCAGTCCAGATATTGAATAATCAAATGGCGATCGTGTTGCAGTTGATAATCTTTGTGAGGCCACATTTAGAGTTTTGGGTTCAGTTTTGGTCACTATGTTATAGGAAAGATGTTTGTCAAGCTGGAAAGGGCATGGAAAGATTTACGAGGATGTTGCCAGGACAAGAGGTCTGAACTATAGGTAGAGAGGACTATTCCTTTGAGCGCAGTGGATGAGGAGTGATGAGTGGGGGAATGCGGGAAAAGGAGGCATTGTGATTCAACGTGTGGGGGTGTTGCAGCAATCTCCCTCTCCTCCTCGTCAGCGCACAGTCATTCTCCTCCCCCCATGGTGCGATATCATGACAAGGCATCCAGCGTCCCCGTGGACACCACTTGTTCCAAACACCATGATGGTAGGTACACAAAAATGCTGGAGAAACTTCCCTACCACTGATGTCGGTCTCATTGGTCTATAATCCCCGTCACTCCCTGCAACCTGAAATATAAAATTTGCAGCTATGTAGTGAACAGCCAGACCACCCACTCAGGTCACGTGGAGCAGGCCACGTGCCGTCTGGGTAGGCAAGTTAGGCACTGCCTACCCTGACTCAAAATATAACATGGGAATAACTAAATAAAAATAGTAAAGGCATGGGAGAATTATGTCTTTTAGTAAGAGATCGATTCTCTTAGGTAGCATAATTCTCCATGCCTTTCATCCGCAGCGCTTGTAACACGGGAAGCTCTGTGCAAACCACGTGCCGTTCCACGCTGCCTTAAGCTGTCAATGACCAGCGGGCTGAAGGCAGCATAAAATCTGCCTTTGCAGCCTGCGCATGCGCATCAGGTCGGCGCATGCGCAGAGCAATTTCTTGGCGGGGGTTTTCAATATGGTTTTTGCAATATTTTAAGGTGTATCCTAGGAAACAGGAGAAGAAGAATGGAGCTTGTGACCATAATGTGGTAAGTACAATTTGCGTTTATTTTTTTAATACAGTATTCCTGGGGGTGGGGGGGGGGGGGGGGGGGGGGGGGGGGGGGGGGGGGGGGGGGGGGAGAGCTCCTTTCACAGTGTGTGGGGTCTGGCCCCGGTTAAGGTTGCGGAGGGCACTAATACTATGAAGAGGGTAATGGGATAATGCCCACTTGCGACGCTTCCCTTGCACGGGAGGCGTGGAATGGCCACCGCATTGAGGGCCGGGGGGGGGGGAGAGAAGTAGCTCGGAGTAGCCTCGTAGCTCGGCGGCTGAGTGGGTGGCCGCTGGGCCGACAAGCGGAACCAGCCGGTCCCGCTCAACTCTGCAGTCTCCGTCTACAAACCACTCTCCTCTCCACGTCGCGTCGCTGGCCTCAACTCATGTCCTTAAATTCCGACATAAGTTCGCGATTGAGGTTACTACTCGCCATTGGGAATTTAAGGATTTTTGCAAAGGAAGCCCGCTGACCGTGAGGTAGGAGACAGATGTTCCGACGGAGATCACTGCCAGAGTGAGTCGGCCGGCAGAGGCGCTGAAGTTGCGGCCAGTTCTTCTGTCGGGGTCCCGAGGGCCGCGTCGTAGCTACCCGAGCTGCTTCTATCCCCCAGCTTACAGTGCGGGGCTTTTGGCGCCCGGAGAGCCTGCTGCACGTGAGTGAGTAAGTTGCTGGCATTATCCCCGACACCCTCCTTCTCAACACTCGGCCCTCCCCCACACCTTTACCCCAGAACAGACCTTCCACACGCTGTGAAAGGGAACTGTTCCCCCAATTGATCTAGGACTAGGAAACCTTGTGCAAATTGAAATGTCACTGTTTTAATTTATTTAACGAGCGAACAATCTGCGCATTGCGCGGTTTACTATTTTTTTTAGCGGACTGGTTCCTACCCTGAGTAATTACTCACGGCAGCGTGCTGGCAATGAGAGACTTTTCTTCACTGAAAATAATAAATCAGATTAAGGGCTTTCAATGAAAGAGGATTCTAGCAGAAGCATTCTGTTCCGAAGGAACGATATTTAAACAAATTTTAGGTATGTACTTGTTGTCGCAAACTTAACTACCTAGCATTTACTTTAAATTTCTATTCCACTAGAGAATTTTTGTTGTCAAATTCTAGCTATTTTTGGTATCATACCAGTGGTCTTAGTTAATAAATTTTGAGTAATGCAAATGACACCGCTGTACGTGCAGGAGTAGTCCATATGGCCATTTGAAGCCAGCTCCGCCATTCAATGTGATCAATGGCTGATCACTCCAACAGGACCCACCCCGTTTCCTGCCTTCCCCCCATACTCCGGACTCCGCTATTTTTAAGGAGCCCAATCTTGCTCTCATTTGAAAGCATCCAGAGAACCTCCAGCATGTTTGTATACCTTCGAATTCCCAGCCCTTGGTGATTGGTGCACTGTGAGTTGCAATTGTGCAGGGGCAGAAATCACCACACACACACGCACACACCACACACACACACACAAACAACACACACAACGACACACACACACACACACACACACACACACACACAACACACACACACACAACACATACACACACACACACCCCCCCCTCCCTACTTCGGAGGCTTCAGTCGTGGGCCCTGAGCAACGGTAATTAGCTGAGGATCTTCCAGTTTTCAGACCCGTCGCGTGATGCTTTCTACTAGACATGACATCTGCACACAGATTTAAAATACACTGGACAACATAATATAGGACAGGACACTTTCAAGCTGTAGTATTAAAACCAAGCTATGAAAAACCAAGCAATATTAAATGATCTGCCATTATAGCAACCTCAAACTTTCCTGGATTATTAAACCCTTTTTCTTCCCAATTACCAGCAGTAAAAATAGAGGTGTTAATTAGTTTTAATAAAATTGCTTTTATAATACCTGTAGAAAGCATTTGATCTGGGTATATGTACCCACATCATAGTTTTAAGAAACATTGAATTGTGGTGGCTGACTCGAAGGGCTTAATTGGCCCTACTTCTGCACCTAATGCCTGTTACCTTCTCCCAACTAAAGCAATGATCTATTCCTACAATTTTCCTTGAACTCCATTCTCCCTTGTTCCTGGTTTTCATTCTTACCGCTCATAGCGATCTTGGTAGGGCTTCCCGATCTGGTACTTGCAAGCAGTCGGTGCAGTTCTGACAGCCGATTCGCTGGTTATCACGCAGTCCCTAATTGGGGCTCCCAATCTTCTTCCTTTTTCATTCTTTTTTCCGTTAGAAATTTACGGGACAAACAATCCGTCACAACTCAACGTTGCTAGAACGACATCCCACATTCTCAGTGTGTGTCTTCCGTTCACGCTCTCTCTC
>JAVHYY010001039.1:0-48503 GCA_035221665.1 Okamejei kenojei | reverse complement strand
CACTATAATCCACCTGCTTTTGTTTACTATTAATTGCTATAATCAGTTGTGTAGTCACTTCTATTCCTTTTAATCGCTTGTAATTCATTTCCCTCAGAAAAAGGAGGGTTTTTTATGGTCTTTAAACCATTAAAAAAGTTAATTGTGAAATGATCCTAACATTAGTCTGGTTTCTCATGTATTGGTTTACTACATAGCCTGACGTCGTATACGGATAAATTCTAACACATAAAAAACACAGAAAGCTTTAAAATCTTCACGTAGTCACTCACGTGACTCCTAAGTAAAATAGTAAAGATTAAACGCGAACTTACCAGTTCGAAGTTTGATCGTTATTTTAGGAGGAGTTTTACGATGAGGGATTACGTGCCCCACCACACTCCCGCCCTCATAAAATAAATGATCAAATTGGTAGTTCTAAGTCTTTTTTAATGAAGCCTTACTATGTTTACTTCCGGCTTTTGGTGTTCTGTGTTTTTCATGATGCCGCTGCTTTGAAGTATGCCCGTGCCAGCGTGAGGCGGTTCTTCTCGTAATCCTCAATCTTCGACCTCCTCATAAAATAAAACGATCCAACTTCGAACCAGGTAAGTTCTCGTTTAACTACTATTAAATGTTTGTCCCCTAAACTTTGTACCTATGACCGCTGTCAAACCGATTCCCCTAATTTGGAAACAAATAAATATAGCGCAGGACTGTTTGTGAAACATGCAGAATTGTTTGTTTAAACATTTTAAACTGTAAAGACGAGTTTTGTGTCGCATTTGTTTGCGAGCTGGACACGATAGACCACAGATCCTTCTATGCGGGACAGTAGTTAAAACAGCATCTGGACAAATCGTCCGAGAGTTTGACGGCCTATCTCAATGTTGCGTCTACGTGGCATTATGCCCGTCCTTGGGATTGTGTAAGATTTTCATTAGTCGAGTTCCTCAAGCTGATAGCCTTTGTTACAGGAAAGTTTTAAGGGAAATGTTACAACAAACATAGATGGAAATCGGTTTTTCAAGGGACTTAAAAAAGGAGAACGACACTGTTAGCAGCGATACGCGATGGGTTCTACATCGAAACCTAGGTCAATTGTTGACACGTGTAGAGAGTCGTTCAGCTCCCATGTAGAGAGAGCAAAACGTGCATTTCACGGCAAACAACATAATGGAGATTAAGTGGTGATGGAGAGATAGTGACTGGAAACAAGTAATTCCGTTTGTTAACGTATTAGAGCGATTCTGCTCACGGAAATCGGTCCTGAAAGTGCTCGTCACACTCGTGAATCTCACTTTGCACCCATAAAGCAAAGATGTGTCCATTCACTGACATTTTGAAGAAGTAGGAGGAGCACTTCAACACAAAGGCCTCTGGAAATTGCAGAAAGGCTATACATTTGGAACATGAACCAGAAACAGAATGAGCCAATGAATAATAATAATAATATAATAATAATAATAATCATACATAATAATAATAATAATAATAATAATAGTAATAATAATAATAATAATAATAATAATAATAATAATAATAATAATAATAATAATAATAATAATAATAATAATAACGTTATTACGGACTCATGTTCCAGCAAGGGGCAACATTACATTAAAAATGCATTGCATCTCAAATATCATAAATATATAAAAAATCATGGTAAATCACATAAAAAAAATCATAATTTATATATTTAAAAAAAAAAACCACAATACTTAAGTAAAAATGCCCATAGTAAAAAAATGATCAATGGTCGTACAACGAACAACGATACCAGAATCTCCACAACGGGATTCGTAGCGTGTAGTGCTAACCCTATGTTTGTCAAGCCACAATAATCACATTTTTTAGTCATTTATTATCCTGCAAATTAATTTAAAATGAGTACATTGTTGCTTGAAAAACTTAACTTATACTCTAACGATGAACCTTTCTCGGACGAGCACTACGCACAGATAATTGTTTGGTGGTCTAGTGGATGAACGAATACAGCCCAAACTCATTAACACTCCAATCTTACAACTCAAGATTGCATGCAAGATTGCTACTAAAAAGGTGATGGCATCAAGAAGCTCTCGAGTTTTTCGTCCACCTTGGACTGCAGTGAGCCGTTTACAGTACACAAGCAAGTGGCCTCTTGGCCCAACCAAGGGCGCATAACCAAAACAATTCTGGTGGGGAGCCGATTTCACCATTTCATCGTAGCAAAGTAATCACTCATCCCATTTTGTCAGTTCAAAATGGTTCAGGTCCTATAACTGCTAAAGAAAGGCCATGTCCCTCAGCATGTCGGGCAAAGCTTAAAACAGGAAACCAACAATCTGCGGGAACAAGCGACACACCAGAAAGGAGCACACCAGCTTGGAGATGAACCCGAAGAAAGAACTTGGCGGTGTACACCATTTATTGCAACCAAAATCGAAAAAGCCTAACAACCAGCCAAGGCAAGGACTTTCGTACGACACTAATGATTAATGAACAGATAAGGATAGTGTATCACACGGCAGCAGATCAATCGTATCATGAGCAGCAAAGACCTGTATGCGGAAACAACAGTTCCCATAGACACCATTGTTTAGATAAGGTCCAAGCTTAGAACCTACTCAGGCGAATTTTGGGCACATGTGCACAAATGAACTGTAAAGCGCAGCATAATTGGTCATTCACTATCATCACAGCCCATCATAGAGGCCAGCCACAGAAATAAACCGACCCTCCATGGAAAGGATTGGCTGAGTAGTAAGAGTTAGACATGGAAAAACATTTTCACGTTGAATTTTGTCACAAATCACATATTGAAACTGTCCCGACTATGTGGTGATTTCTACAAAAGTCACAATCAACAAAACACCGAAGATGCGAACAATTTTCCGTTACCAACCACGCACATCTTTACGAGCAGACTCAGTCTTCAAGAGTCCTCCACTAAAACTGTAATTTGTCTCACACGCTTACGCCCAACTACAGTGTTTACAAGGAAAGTCAGCAGTACCGATTATCAACACACATAAGGGCGTGTATTCATACACAAAGCTCCTAATGGTGTGAAAAGCTCTCCCAAAACAGTTCCAGTCTGTGATGAACAAAATGTTACAAGGCATACCGCACTGTGGCGTGCAACCATGAAGACCTGCTGATATTCACTAGAGTGCATGTGGTATACCATCAGGAAATCCTTGAGCAAGTTCTCACTCTAATGAAACTGCACATTGTCAAATGCGACAAAGAAAATGTCACTTTCAGTGCACAGCACATAAGTTGTTCTACGTTGGACTCAAAAGTTTCTTCTTCTCTCTTGGTTTCTTGGTCCTCCAAAAAATTCCAAATTGAATTTTAAACTGAGGAGGGTGGAGGGGGACTTAAGCCGGAAAGGGTTTTTGGGAAGGATATGACAACAGTTTCGCCCGTGAAGGCGAAATTTGAAGCAATGTAAATGCTCCAAAACCAAAATGTGTCAGAGCTACGATCATTTTTCCATGGGATGGTGCAGTTCAAAAGCACGATTCCTTCAGATTTTGTACAGATGCTAAAGCCACTACAACATCTGCTACAAAAAGATTGGAAATGGACGTGTGGAAAGAACAGCATGTGCATATGACATCTGGCAAAGGGATAACCTGAACAAGTGGCAAACTCTTGTTCACTCGATAGACAACCGAGATTAAACTTGCCTGCGATGCATCAAAATATGGTGTAGTGCAGTGATCTCCCACATAAATGAATGACTGACAGGAAAATGCCAAAATGTTTTTGCATCCCGCCCACCTATCACCGAGTGAACGCGATTATGCACAGAAACAAAAGGAAGCACACATATCGTGTTCGAAATCAAGAAATTCCATCAGTTTCTTCTCGTCAGACCCTTCACCCAGAGGCTGATCACAACCACCTACGAGTGATACTTGGTACCAAGCAGTGATACTTTCATGGCGGCATCAAAAGGAAGCATTGTTGGGCAATTTTGCTGTCCCAGTATACAAACAGCAAGCCTCCCTGGGATCCCGAGATCGCCACAGTCCGGACTCCAACACCCGCCAGGGGAGTTCGGGAGCCACTGTCCTCCGAGGAGTAAGCGGCAGCTTCGGAATTGTAACCGCGAAGGAGTGTTCGCCCGACGCCGGAGTTCCATCTTCCCGGCAAGACGGCCTGGAGCCATCGGACCTGCCGTAGCGGGACTGCGGAGGCCACAATAGCCCCGACTACGCTACGGGATAACAGGGGACTGACTGAACTTTGCTGGCCTTCCTCCCACAGTGGCAACCATTGTGTGAGTGATTTTTTTTAATGTTTGACTGTTAACATTTTTAATGTTGTGTCTTTTCTTTATTCGTGAGCTGCAATTGGCAAGTCAAATTTCATTACACAATTGGTGTATGTGATAAGAAATGTCCTTTTGTATCTTTCCATTTGCATAATGAGGGAGTACAAAAGCTCCAAGTGCATCACAGTTACACATTCGTTGTCCATGAGTGCCCCATGAGAAACTTATGACGTTGGAAGTGAGAACTCCAACCTACACACTGCAAGTTGTAGATGAAACATTTCAAGTGAATGCAATAGAAATTGCTGCAGAAACAGTGAAAGAAATGTGCCTGAAGCGGGTCCTATGAACAACATGAAACGTATGAACTGAAATCGATAGTGGATTGAACTCATTCAGAACTCAGGCTGAAGCCTTTTTTCCATAATCGACGCCATGAATTATCACTGACAGGGATGCATTCTTGGAGTTACAGAGTGGGTTGACCAGAGTCATTGAGAAACAAAATATCATAGATCGAACTTCAGTCCGAACATCCAGGCATTGTAAGCATGAAGTTGGTTGCCAAGAAGGTTGTGCATAGGCCTGGTATTGACAGTGACAATCGAGTCACTGGTGAGCAAATGATAGCGCCTGCCAAATGCCGAGTAAACCCCAACATACCACTGCATCCCTGGTCAAGGCCAAGTAACCCTTCCAGAGAGTTTCATGTAGCTTTTGTGAAAAGGGAAATGCTCACTCTCTGGTACACTTAGATAGTCATTCAAAATGGATAAGAGGTTAAGCATATTGGGGGTTCAACACTACTACTGAACGTACCATATATTCGATGAGATTCATTTTTCGATGCCATGGTTTATCGGAAGACTTTAATCTGATAATGTCCTCAGATACATTCAGAGCGGTTTAAAGAGTTTCATGCTGCGAAAAACACACACCCTCTTCCCCCATACCATCCAGCCATCCAACGGGGCGGCGGAAAAGGTTCTGATTAGAAGTTGTAACGATCACTCAATAAACAGTAGTTTTGCATGGTGTATCAAAGCTGCAGCAAGAAACATCGTTTGGGCTAGTTTCTTGCAGAAGTACAGACCACACCACGACACAACAGGTTACTCACCTGCACGACGTGATGACGAGACGCCCTAATCTAGTTCCAACCCAATCTGTCCTTTGAGAGTTGAGCAAAAACATGTTACGTCAAAACGCCAATTTGGACTTCACAAAAAGAAGAGGAACCTTCAAGCCAGATGAGCAGGTTGTGTTCTCATTCCTACCCAACCAGACCAGTCGAGTAAATGTTTGAATTTTGGGAATATAAGTGTGAAGTGTGTGGAACAAAAAGATACTTAATTGAAGTTGGATATAGGATTCCAAATTGTACATGTAGATCCATTAATTAAGCCAAAGATGAACCAAAACCTGAGCAAAAAGTACTTAATCTCTTGATACTATCGGAAAGTGAGTTGAATAGAGTTCGAAGTTCGATCAGGTAGGATCTAAAACCAGAAGTCAGGTTAGGTTTGTACGTTAAGTAACTCCACTGGACAAGGGTAAAAGCAAAATATGTCAATATGTAAAATAAATATATTATGTTTATCATTTAATATATCATAAAATTACATGGTTTAAATTAAGGATCAACAACACAAATTTTAAAAACTGTGTACTTAGATTTAATACTTTAAAAAGGAGAGCATAGAAACAATGGGAGAAAAATAGTTGCATGAGTAGGCCATTTTTCGCCCTTCGAGGCTGCACCGCCATCCATCAATCTCATGCTGATCATCCAACTCTATCCTGTACATTCCTTCCATCCATACCCCCTGATCCACAAGAGGGCCCACAAGGGCCACCATCTAACCCCCTCATAAATATACCATAACTGGGCCTAACTACTTTCAGTGGCAGAGACTATCCGACATATTCACACACTCTGTGTGTATTTTTGTCTCATCTCGGTTCGAAAAGTCTCCCCCTTATCCTTAAACTGCGACCACTTGTTCTGGACTTCCCCGACATCGGA
The DNA here is from genome assembly GCA_035221665.1 of Okamejei kenojei. NCBI lineage: Eukaryota > Metazoa > Chordata > Chondrichthyes > Rajiformes > Rajidae > Okamejei > Okamejei kenojei. The sequence continues at coordinate 42,228 of JAVHYY010001039.1, read as the reverse complement.
AACAAATCTTCTTGCATCTTTGCCTGTCCAACCCTTTATACGAATAATGTACGATTTCTGTAAGAACCCGCAATAAATTCTTAGCGAGTACACTCCCGAGTCTAACCCTTCTTTATTCATATTGAAAGTCCTTCTTTCTTCCTTCATATGAAAGTCCTGGCCCCACCATCCCCAGGAATCATTCCTGATGACCTTCTCTGAACACCCCTCTATGGCAAGAATTGTATTTCCTCATATTAGGAGACGAAAGCTGTACCACACTACATTTCCCCAGTGATTGTCTCAACTGCAGAAGAACCGCAGGTGAACCGCCCTGCTCCGATAGTCAAAACAGTTTGCTATGAGTTTGCTAGCATACCATTTGCTTTCCTCACTTCTCTGCTGCTGCACCACATCCTACATGTAATGGACTGGTGTACCACCCAGGTCACGTTGCAAATCTCCCCCCTGTTCCAATCGGCCCCCCATTTAGATAATGTCCTACTTTCCTTTTTTGGGCCTAGACCCCAAGTGGATTAACCTCACAGGTTAATCCACATTATACTGCATCTGCCATGCATTTGCCCACACAACGACCACCCAACCTATTTTTAATTCAATCATCCTTGGGGGCAGCCACCGAGCAAATAAGCATGTAATGTATTCAATCATATTCATGTATATGTCATGAGTGGTGTTGTATATAAGCAGGAATGTGGGTAATAAAACTCTCTCTCATGCATGTAGTTGTTATTCATCAGCCGATCGGAATATAACAATGGACAGAAATATTTATATTGATATGGACAACACGCGGCTATCTGGACAAGTTAAGCGGGGTACGTTGGCCGGTGGTTGGGCAGGTTGGGCTTAAGAGCCAATTACCGACGCTGTCTATGACTATAACACCAGCCACCACTACTGGCTTGCGACTTAATCTACGTGATCATCAGTGTTAAAAATTATTCAAAATATCCATGGTGGATTACTTTAACTTTAACAATTTAGTCCGACCAAGTAAAATATGAATCCTCCGAGTAGAAATGCCATTGTTTGAGCAAGGTAATTCAGCGAACGGCATTTAAAGAACCGCTGATGACGATCTGTTAATGTCTCCAAGTAAAAATATCACAACGAACGCACACTTAAATCTGCCTCTTTGTTAACTAATGTGGGAAGTTTCCATGTACAAAATATAGATGGCGAAGCAACCGCAAAAACTAGAGAGTTCCTTACGCAACCTTCCATATAGATATATGAGGATTTGATTTATCTGATTTAACAGCTAAAGCCCAATCGGCTGATGATGGGAGATGAACGGATTGCAGAAATCGCAATGGCGGAGAACACTTGTGCGGTGAATATTTGTTTACTCCGAAGTGCCCGAACAAATGTTCAGCGTTGTGGAGCACACGTGAATAACCACGTGGTAACCTCCCTTCACAATATTATGCAACTATAGGTTTGCTCATCGACCTGTGACAACCAGAATTTAAAGACACACACCCGCACCCGCACATGGACGCTCACTTTTCTTCAAATAAGGGAACGTTTTCACAATGAGCCATTTCCACAATCACATAAGGTATTCGCCTACATGCCATTGAGGATAAGCGGTGACAAGGAAGATGGGCGAAATACGATATGTTAGAGTTCATATATAGATGGAAAAGATAATACTACCCGATCCTGGCTATTATCGGTGTTCCCGGTAATTAATAGAGCTATTGTTTACGCTTTAAATATTTTGAGAATCTGCTGTAGGTCCTCCCAAATTCCCTCTTTTACATTTCAAGTTTTGGTGTTGCATTCTCTGCCGAGGAATAATTGAGGCCGCGAGCGAGTGTGACAGATAAACTTTGAACATCGCATTTAGATGAAGAAACGGTGAGATCGGCAACTTCTCGGTGTATTTTGCACGTTAACATCGAGCACAGTCACGTTTTGTGTTGCGTCCCATTATGATCCCCATGGATTCCTGTTTCCAGCTGAAATGATGAACATACAAAGTCACAGAGGATGATGGAAAATGCTGAATGATAAAAAGGAAACCCATCAGAAAGTGGGCAGCAGCTTGATGCCGTCAATGAATCATGTTCAGCGCCCTTTCACTGGGTGATTACTTGGGCTTACATTCAACAGCCGGATCGGGTAAATGTGGGGAGCGTATAAAACTGCATAGAATCAACACAACTCGAACCTATCATGTTTCTGTCGAAATTTTACCCAGTCCTCCTCTTTGCATCAATTGACGTTCTCTGTGATTACTCGTGAAATTTTAAATCCGCTTTCCAGAATGTACATTTCTTGTTTGCCGATTAGGTTTCGATTGAGTGATTTTCCAAAACATCATTTGAACAGAAAGTCCACCCCAAACGGGTAACTGTGGATGTAACTTCCACATGACATGAGAACGGGCTTGATTTCCCCTCTCTGGTATGATCTCTTGTAACATGACAAGTGTGCAATCAATTTTGATATCGAACTACTTCCCTCCTCAGTTTGCAGCTCAACTTCTAAACTCAAAGAAACAACAATCACACATTTCCCTCAGATAATAAGTCAAAGATAGGCATCGACAGGTTAAAATTGCAAATGGAAGTTAACGAATTCTACCAACTGCTTTGTAAACGCCAATCTGATTCACAGCCAAGAAATTTTGGGTTCCTGTTTGATACTGACCCACATGACACGGGTGATCTACAGGCAATCACATAACATAAACTGACCCGTTGTTGCTATGAATGTTTATATTGCTCAGTGCATTAACCTAACGAATATTAACTTTATTTATTGGGGCCCATAAATTGTTATTCTTTGGTTCCGGAAATCACAGATGCAAAGTTGAATCCGCTGGATAATCTTCTCCAAGAAAAGTTGTTTGTATTCAACCGGCGTTAAACTCATGTAAACCACATAATGCGGAGGTGGCAATCATCCTCCTTGAAATATGATCTTTGATTTTTGCATCACATGAGCCTGAGACAATTGTTGGGTCCTGAGACGAGGAAAGTTGCACCCAGCTGTGGACCCGCTACCAGGTGGTCCATGGCAAGCGGCGGATCTACTGGTCATTATCTTTTGAAGTGATATTGAGGCAGATTCCGATTGCTCATTATATACTAATTGTGAGGGAACAATTAATATTTTATATAATAACATTTAATATTTAATATTATATATTTGTAGATTACATTTATACAATATATTGATTTTTCCTATATTTAATTCAAATTTTTAATTAAATTATTATTCCCCCCTGTGTAAGTCTCCACGCCGGTCGTGCTTTATTCAGTGACCGACTGTTTCCGTGTGGTTTTAACAAACACCGCCTCCTTCACCTTTGACCGATTTGTTGCCATCTGTAGCCAAAAGCTGAGCATAGATATTGCACTAGAAAACGCGACTGTGTTCCGGCGCGGTGAGTCACTGAGCAGTGTAAAGAAGTTTTCTGGTATTATTATGTACACAGGTTTGTAACAGATTGGCGAATACTCCCAGTTTTGTTACAATGGAACTACTGGTTAAGGTTTCCACGAACCTGGGCATCGATTGAGTTTCTTCCTTATCTTACCCACACCTGGTTCCCGTTTGTATAGAACCAGCTGCACAATGCTCAACAGTTATACACATGTGGTCGCCAGCAGATCCCTCAGGTACTCCGGGAACCAGAAAATGCGAAAGACCCAGTGAACCCGAAATAGTGAATCGAAGAAATCCGTTATATTGTTGTTATTTATTTCCTGAAATTTATTCTTTTATGGTCGATCATTTCATTGTTTGTGATAAATACACGTATGGGTTATTGGACTGTGCTCTCCCGCTGTCCCCCGTCTATGTATCGATAAGGATTTATACATCAATTACTATAGTTCAGTTGCACAAACACTGCATAAATGCCGTGACACAGACGAATGTATAATAAAGCAATTGTATGACTGAAATAACATATCCCCTTGCTCGACTGATAAGATTTAATTAAACACTGAAAATGATGAAAAAACTGGAGCAATTAAAGCATCAAATTAAATAGTAGATCAGACCAGTTGAAATGCATTAACGGAAACAGTTTTCGGCCGCCTTTGTGACCAAAGCTGAGACATCAACCATCAACTCACACTAATCAGGAACAATGATTAAAATCACTCCAAACTTTGGATAAACACCAGAAAAAAACCACTTTCCCATATTCGAAATAAAGCGGTAAAAATCGTGGGAATTCACAGAGGACGCACAATGTCCACAATGCTTGTCATTGGAAGGTGGTAGGTAACGGAAACTTTCCGGCTCAGCCATGTGGTGCACAGCGAGAAAGCGTAAAGTCCACAAGCCATCATTCGGGGTTAGCACTGAACCCGGGTCTATAGCGTCATGAGACAGACGCTCAAATAGCTGCGGATACTCTCTCCGATGTTCCGCTTATTTTACCCACTGTCCTTGCCAACAGTAACTACGTTGCAAAAACCGGTGGCCATTTAGTTGGAAATCTGCTCATCCCACGTGTTCACTCTAGTTGTATCTAGCGTTTGTCCAAATATCGTATATCCCCAGGTAAAGTAAATTAAATATTTCCAACACTGCTCGATGGTAACCGACCCCGGCAGTTCCTGTGCCGTAGACAAACCTCTTTCCTTGAACTCCAAGGTTAATTTCGCATTTAGAATCATTTCGAGTGTGAGCGATCCAGAGGAACAACCATGACTAAGAACCCACATATTCACAGGGCACAAATGACACGTTTAAAACAAATATCCAGCTATGGCTCCCCGACTCATTATCCGCCGAGATTTAAGCCAAGTGCTCGTGTTTATTTCAAAAAAAAAAACAAACGAGGAAGGACAGAATATCGGGATGGCACACATCACGGAGTTGCATAATTCGCCGAGATCAATAAGCTAAAGACTCTCCTCTGCGAAGGTGAGGATGGACGAGATCGAACATTGGGAGTCTGATAGTGGAAAGGACAGATTGTTTGTCGACATAACCCTTCTCAATGGACCAGTAATGATACTGTGAATAAAACCACATCCATGGAAAGATTTCGGGGAAGTGTCCCATCGAATATCCCACCCAAGAACACCCACCCAGGCAGATCTTGGGTGTAAATGTGGACGCATATTATTGAAGTCATAAAAAACTTGGGCAAGATAGTATTATATATAACCCAAAGTCTTACTTTAAGAGAGTTCACGCAAAATTGATTTATTTGTTAAGTGTATTATTCAAGTTATCAAATCAGCATGTAACCAATGCCACGCGAGCTGCAAAACGTAAGTGCTGTGAAATGAGTGCAAAATTTTGGGTCCTCACAGAGAGCTTTCAGTATACGCTTAAGTTCAAGAAGGTTCTATGAACGTTTGGAAAAACCTGCGACATTCTATCGAGATTGTCTCTGTTCTTCTCACATTTGATCCCTACTTATGAGTGACAATGGACACAAGACAATAATGCAGGGAGGCCATTGGCCCTTCGAGATAGGACGGCCATTCAAAGTGATCATTGCTGATCATTCCCTCATCAGAACCCTGTTCTGCCTTCTCCTTCATTAGCAGCCTGACTACCGCCACCTTTAAGATCTCTATCTACCTCTCTCTTGAAAGCAGCCAGAGAAAGGTATCCAGAGAACCGGACTTCCACCGGCGCACAGAGGCAGATAATTCCACAGACTCACAACTCTCTGAGGAATAAGAATAACTCGTTACCGTCTAAATGGCTTACGCCCTTATTGTTAACAGAGCACCCTGTGTTGTGGACAACAACCAACGATTCGGCAACAACTGCCTCAAGCATGTCCAAACCCTTAATAACTTATACTTTCAATAGAAATCCCCCTCCCCATCCTTCTAAACTCCAGAGTATACTAAAGCCCAGCCGCTCCAGTCCTCTCCTAAATATGACAGTCCCAGAGGCCCAGGAGCGGTGTATCGGCGGGTGCAGAGCGTTGCCCAACTCTGCAACGTTCCATCAACACTTCAAAATAAGTCGTCTGGAGAAGCCGCTGTTTGGTGGAAGCGACCAGAGGAGCATCAGATTGAGAGCACCGTCCAGGTTTGTAGTTCTCTCAGCTTTCTGGTTAAGGTTTCAGTTGAGTTAAGGGTACGTATAAATGGGTTTTCAGTGAGTTAAGGGTTCAGTGAGTTAATGTACAGTGAGTTACGGCTACAGTGAGTTAAGGGTTTCAGTGAGTTTAAGTGTTCAGTGAGTTAAGGTACATGAGTTAAGCGTAAACAGTGATTAAGGGTACAGTGAGTTAAGGGTACAGTGAGTTAAGGTAGAATTCATTGACTTAAGCGTACAGTGCTTTAAGTAAATTGGTACCGTTTAAGAGGATGAAAGATTTATTAGCGGGGTTGAGTTGATTAATATCGGGGTAAGCCAAGTCAGTTGAGATCGGCCCCATAGTTTGCTTTCACTGCAACATGTGGGAGATAAGGGATATTGTCGGTGTGTCTGGTGACTAGGTGTGTCAGGAAGTGTGTCCATCTGCAATTCTCTTGCCGGACCGCATGAACAATTGGAGCTGCGGTTGGATTCATACTGGAGCATCCACGATGCTTAGAAAGTTCGTGAAGTAGCACGGACAGTGAGTTTTGGCCACACGTCAGTAAAAATTAAGGGCCAAAAGGGAACGAGTGGGCCACGATCCAGCGTAGCAGTAGGCAGGTAGTGCATGAGTCTCCCTGCGGTCAACTCCCCCCTAACAGTATACCATGTTTGGATCCTGTTGGGGGAGAATTGCTCATCAGTAAAGGCAATAGGACAGCCAAGTACATGGCACCCGTAGCTGGCTCTGCGGCATCAGGAGTGGAGGAAAAAGAGTGGAAGGGCTATAATAAAAGGGAATTCAATTGTATGGTGAATAGATAAGCGATTCTTTCTGCGGCCGCAAACGATACTACAGGTGGAATGGTTGCCCTCCCTGGTGGCAAGGGTCAGTGATGTCACTGAGCGGCTGCAGATCATTCTGGATGTGGCAGTGTGAAACAGCCAGTCTGTGGAGCACAATGGCACCAAACGATATAGGTTTAAAAAACGAGATGAGATCATACATGGTTAATTTAGGGAGCTTGGAGATAAACTTAAAGTAGGCGTGTCAGTTATGACGCGGGAGTAGGAGGGAAGAGGTGGGGATAAGGAAAAAAGGAGAGGAGGAGGGGGGGGGGAGAGTTGTAAAGACACTAAAAAGGTAATAATCTCTGGATTACACCAGTGCCACGTTCTAGACAGAATAGAAATAGCAGGAATATTTGCAGATGATTACGTGGCATGACAAATTGCAAGGGGAGGGGATTCAAATATCTTGGCATTGGAACCTGTTCCTGGGAGGAGGGACCAAGTACAAACAGGACGGTCCTGCACCTGGCGGGAAAAGAAACCAATGTCCTAGAGAGTGTTTGCTATGCTGTCGGGGAGGATTTAAACAAATGTGGTGGCAGGGGGATTGGATCATGAGCGAGAGAGACAGCGGGGTGTAAAATGAGGAAAGAAGCAATAGGTAGCAAGGTGTAGAGTAAAGGTGTCAGGCAGACAAAACCAGGGCAAAAATAAAAAAGTGCCACTTTTCAACATAATTGTAAAGTGTAAGAGTGTTTTAAAAACAAGGTCCTAATAACTTTTGTCTCAATGCAAGGAGCCATTCGGTAATAAGGTTGGATGAGTTTGAATATGCAGATAGTTATTAATGAATAAGAAAAGAGTTGGGATCCGTAGACATGGCTCCAGGATGACGCAAGGCTGGGACTGAGCATCCAGGGATAATCCAATATTCAGGAGCGATAAGACAGAAGAGAAAAAGAGGTGGGGTAGCATAGCTGGTTATAGAGGAGATTAACGCAATAGAAAGGAAGGACCATAGCCTTGGAGGATTGGAATTGATATGGGGAGAGCTGCCGAAACACGAAAGGGGCAGAAAACGCTAAGAGGAGTTGTGTAAACCGGCCAGCTAACAGCAGTAGTGGAGTTGGGGGTAGGCCATCCAAACAAGAAAGTTCGAAATGCGGCAACAAAGGAAAAACAGTATTAAGGGTGACATCAATCAACATAAAGATTGGGTGAATCCAACTTGGCAGTGAAGCTGATGAAGTGAAATTTTTTGAAAGTACGGGATAGTTATTCTGGGAACCAACATTGTAGAGGAACCAACGATAGAGCAGGCTAATTTAGACTGGGTAATGAGTAATGGAGGAAAGGTTAGTTTCCAGCCTTGTGAGCTGGCCCTTTGGGCAAGAGTGACCAAACATGGTTGAGGTTCTTCATTAGATGGAGAAGTTAATTGTTAATTCAAGAAACAAGTGTTCTGAACTTAAAGAAAAGGTAACGATGAGGCATTGAGCGTTGCATAGGCCAAGATGACTGGCAATTGATTCATAAAGGAGTTTTGACGTGGATATGCAAAGGAAGAACAAATAAAGACAGCATTGATCAACTACCAACAATTGTTCCCTTCCCAGTTTGGCTAAATAATAAATATCAGGAAGGAAGTGCAAACCATATTGATAACAAGGGACATCAGGGATAAGTATCAAAACAAAAAAAATATGAAAGCAAACAAAATTAGCAGAAAAAGCACCTACCAGAGGACTAGAAGAAATCAGAGTCCATCAGAGGATTACAAAGGGCTTCATTATGAAAGGGAAAATAGTTTATTAAAGAAACTGGCAGAGAACTAAAACTAGATTGCAAACTTTTTTATATGTATTGAATACTGGAAAGATAAGTAGAACAAATGTAGGTCCCTTGCGCCGAAACGGGTGGAATTGATGAAGGGGAACAAGGAAAAGGCCAGACAAATTGAATAAGCTACTTTTTGTCTTCTGCCTTCACTAAGGAAGACATTCAATAATCAGCCCGGAAATAGCAGAGGACCGTGGTCAAATTAGATGCAGGAACTGTGTATAATCCCAGTTTTAGTCGGGAAGTGGTGTTTTAGTAAATGAAGGTGAATAATGGCCGATAAACCCCCAGGGCCGATAGGCTGCATCCCAGGTACTTAAGGAAGTAGCCCCAGAAAAGTGGTATGCATTAGTGATAATTTGTCAAAAAACTCTTTAATTCTGGAGATAGTTCCCTGAGTATTGGAGAGAAGCTAATTGTAACACAACACCACTTTATAAAAAGGGAGGGGAGCGAGAAAACGGGCAAATCTATACACCATTTAGTCTAACAACGGTAGTGGGGAAAATGCTAGTCATTATTAAAGATTGGGTAGCTGCACATTTGTAAAGTGGTGAAATTCATAGGACAGTCCGCATTGATTTTATGAAATGGTAAATCATGTCTGACGAATCTTTATAGAATTTTTTCGAGGATGTAACTAGTAGAGTGGATAGCAGGGAGAACCTGTGGATGTGTTAATACTGCACTTTCAGAAGTGTTTTACCCACATAGAATTTGTAATGCAACCTTAAAGCACCCGGTTATTGGGGATTCCGAATTGATTGGATAAAGAACTCTCTAGCAGACAAGAAGCAAAGAGTACAGTAAACGGGTCCTTTTCAGAATGGCAAGCAGTGGCTAGTGTTTACCGCAGGCTCATGCTGGACCCAGCTATTTACAATATATATTAAAGATTTTTTGGTACGAGGGAATTGAATGCAACATCTCAAGTTTGCGGAATGACACAATGGGGGCAATTGGTTAGCTGCGAGAAGGATCTAAGGAGACTGCAAGGTGAACATGGATAGTAGGTGAGTGGGCAAATGTATGGCAGATGCATATTAATGTGGATAAAGTGAGGTTAATCCACTTTGGGGCAAGAACAGGAAAGTAGACTATTATCTGAATGGTGGCCGATTAGGAAAAGGGGAGATGCAACGAACCAGGGTGTCATGTGTACACCAGTCATGAAGTAGGCATCAGGAGCATCATGCAGTGAAGAAGCGAATGATATATTCGCATTCAAAACTAAAAGGATTTTAGTATTGTGAGCAGGGAGGTTCCTACTGCCGTTGTATTGGTGCTTTATTTTTTGGTGTTACCACACCCTGAGTATTGTGTGTACAGTTATGGTCTAATCAGAGAAAGACAATCTTGCCATAAAGGATTACAGAGAAAGTTCGCCAGACTGTTTCCTGGGATGCAGGACTTTCCTATGAAGAAAAAGACTGGATTAGACTCGGCTTGTTACTCGCTAGAATTTAGAAGATTGAGGGGGGATCTTATAGAAACTTACAACATTCTTAAGGAGGTGAACAGGCTAAAAGAAAAAATGCAGGAAGATTGTTCCCGACGTTCGGGAAGTCCAGAACAATTGTGTCATAGTTTAAGGATAAGGTGGAAGTCTTTTAGGACAGAGATGAGAAAACATTGTCACACAGAGAGTGGTGAATCTGTGGAATTTATCTGCCACTGAATAAGGTATTGTTGAGGCTAGTTTATTGGCTAATTTAGAGGGAGTTAAGATGTGGCCTTGTGGGTAAAGGCGGCTGTGGGTGGGAGTAAAGGGATCGGGGGGTGGGTATGGGAGAAGGCAGCTACAGGATACTTAGTTGGATGATCAGCCATGATCATGTTGAATGGCGGTGCAGGAACGAAGGGCCGAACGGCCTACTACTGCAGCTCCAATTTCTATGCTTTTATGTTTTCTGTCGGCACATCCCGGGAATTATCCCTGGTGATCCTACGACTACACTCCCTCAATAAGCAAGAATATCCTTCCTCAAATTTGGAGACCAAAAAAAACTGCACCCAATACTCCGGTTGTGGTACCAGGAGAACGGCCTCCACCGCCCTCTGAGGCAGAGAATCCCGCAGACTAACAAACTCTCTGGTGGAAAAAATCTCCATCATCTCCGTTCTAAATTGCCGACTCATTATTCTTAAAACAACTGCGTGGCGCCCTGGTTTCTTGACTCCCACAGCAGCGGGAACATGTTTCCTGCCTCTATCGTGTCAAATCCCTTAATAAGTCTTATTGTTTCAATTAGATCCCCTCTCATCCTTCTAAATTCCAGAGTATACAGCCCAGCCGCTCCATTCTTAATCCGAAACATTATGGAGGGCACTGTATATACCTCCTCTCCTAGACCCCTCTTACACTAGAAGACTCCCAGTCTACCTTGTATTTTCACTTTTCAGAGAACGACGTGTGGAAAAATTGCCCCTCAGGTTCCTATTAAATCTCCCCCCCTCCCCCCCGCTCTCTCACCTTTTTAAACCCGTGCCTTCCGATTGCTAGATAGCTAGATGTTCTAGTTAGCGGTAGTATTAGTTTAGTATCAATATAGCTATAGCTGGCGATAAATAGATATCTAGATATATCCTTCCTTTCACTCTATCCCGTCGGTCAGACAGCACAAAGGCTTGAAATCACGTACCACGAGATCTGGAATAGCTCTTTTCTCGCTATTATCAGACCAATAAAACGGACCTCATAAACTAACTGTAACAGTAATCCGATCTTTGCATTTCATTGCACTTGTTTAATCCGCACGTTGGCTATAAATGGTATCAACACGCTATCTGAATTGTCGTATTTTCATCTTTGCACTACTTGTTGTAACTCTGTGTGGCTTGATTATGTTCATACATGGGTATGATGAAACTTGATAGCGCTCTTGGTTGACGTGACAACGAGGTAAAGGAAAAATCAATAGCGAAAACCAATGAATACTTCAATTGTTATGAGCGCCATAACTCGCAAGCAATTAAATATATATGCTGAATACATTCGACGCTGCGATGGCCACGCATCGCTTCGGGGGCGGATATGAATGGAACGTGGTGGACGGGTGTGAATGGAGGCGCGGATGTGCGCCTCCGTGAACAAGGGCATATGGCGTATTGGACTCATGTATATAACAGACGGCCCACGAGCCGGTGGTCTGGACCATATCTTGAGGGATTCTTGCGGCTAACATAGATGAATATGCGATTGATGTCACAGACTACATCAGCAAGTGTAATGAGGACAGTGTAACAAAGTATACAACAGCATGTTCCATATTGGATACCACGGATAAACCCGGATGTCCACTCTAGGTGAAGTCCAAAGTCTGCAACATTCAAGTCAAAAGATCCTGAGTGGTACAAGAAATCTAACCACGACCTTAGCAGAGCCATTACGGATGCCAACATTGAATGTGGAGCAAGCAGCATTCTCGAGAGAACGAGAGGAATATCAGTAGCCAAGACTTGCCCGCTAAAGAAAAGCATCTTCAAAGCGAAGACAGGCGGTTTGGTATTTTCGGTTTTTTTACGTGTCGGTTTTTTAAATGGCAACAACGACTGGCCCCCCTCCTTGTTGATATAAATGGTTTTTTTTAAAAACGCACCTTTACTCCCCCTTCTCTGCACAATTATAATTTGTGTCCCCACCTGCTTTATTAGAAGACTACTTTAATCCCCATGCTGCAGAAAACTATGCTAATTCATTAGTTGCTGTCGCCCAATGAAAGTACCGTCGCAGGCAGATCCAGAGAAGACGCCATCTCCCTGGTCCCTAAACACATCTTTGTAACATCTCCACAACACGAATTCCGGCCGTTATCGGCTATTGCTCAGCCTTCAAATGCAGTGGCCATCCCAAAAAAAAAAAAATAAAAAAAAAATACTATCGAGAACAAAAAAAAACCCCATCTACACCTCCTGGACCCAGTAGGAAGCAACCACCACACCCCCCCCCCCCCCCACCACACACACACACACCCCCCCCCCCCCCCCCCCCCCCCACACCCCCCCCCCCACACACACACACACACACCCGCCCCATCACCGACACTGTTTCCTCGACATTCCCCCACACTTGGACATGGTCAGTGAGGATAGGTGACAACAACCTCCTCCACGATAATTATCAATAGAGTCGATCTCATAAATGGTATGCGATCTCAGTCCCCTATTATGCTCACATATACCCACGGTTACGGCCAAAATAGGTTTATACCTCATTATCTCATTCGTTTCATACCCCATCTATAATATGGATGATACGATGGACAATATCGAGAAGGACAGAGGAAACGCACGAACACGGTATTGAATAGCAACAGTTGTTCTGAAACGAAAGTCTTTAGTCATAACGTCATAAGTGATAGGAGCTGAATGAGGCCATTCGGCCCACCAAGTCTGCTCCGCCCTTCAATCATGGCTGATCGATCTCTCGCTCCTAACCTCAATCTCCTGCTTTCTCCCCATAAACCCTGACACCCGGACGAGTTATTGATCTCAGAAGCATGCCCCAACCACCATCAATGGAGCCGAAGTGGAGTTGATGGAGACCTTCAATGTGGTTTGACCTGAAATGTTTAACGGTTAAGCTTGGACCACCCATGTTAAAGCAAAATACAAAAGACACACTACCGCCACTAGGTCCTGAGTAGACTAAAGAAAAAGGGCGTGTTTAATTTTAGCTTAGTTTAGAGATACAGCAAGGATTCCGATCCTTCGCCCCACTGAATCCGCCTGACCAGCGATCCCCGCACATTAACAGTATCCTACTTACAGGATATAATTGACACTTATACCGAGCCAATTAACCTACAAACCACGGTGTGGAAGGAAACCTATGCAGGTCTTGGGGAGAACGTACGAACTCCACAAAGATAAGCACTCGCAGCCAGGACAGATCCTGGGTCTCTGGCGTGTAAGCGCTGTATGACAACAACTATATCGCAGCGCCACCGTGCCGCCCATAACTATTGTCTCCTCAGACTATTAAAAATGTCTGCTGATACACATGGACAACATACTGGCATGTTCCATCACTGTTTGGTTTGGGAATTCGAAGAATTGCAGAGTTGACTATGTATCCCAGTCCATCAGACAAACTGGATATCTCATCAATCCTTCAATCTACACCACGCTGCTTCGGATAAGCAGCCAATAAAATGAAATGCCTGTCCCATTCAGGTCATTCCATATACCCCAGGGCCTTCCGCCATCGACGCTGATCATTGATCCCTTCACACTGGTGACACGTTATACCACGCTCGCATCCACTTCCTGCACACAATGGGTGTTTTCACTGAATCCAAGTAACCTGCAAAGCCATAGGTCTTCGGGAGGAGGGAAGAAACCGAAGCAATTGAAGGGAACTCACAGAGAGACAAGGGGTAGGTGCAACCAAAAAACAGATAGCACCTTAGGTCAGGATCGAACCCGGAGTTTTCGCGCTGTGATACAGTGGCTCTACGCCCTGCGCCAGTGCGGCGATCTTGTGTATCTCGTGTAAGTCTCACATCACTACCCTCAATATGTTTTTTCATGGGGAAAGGAAGGCGGATTCAGTAACCACCGCTCTCACACTCCGTGCCTTCTTCACAATGTACTGTAATTAAATATCAAATATTCGACAAAGTATGGGCTAAACGGTCTGAAGAAGGGTCTCGACCCGAAACGTCGCCTATCTCCTTCGCTCCTTAGATGCTGCTGCACCCGCTGAGTTTCTCCAGCTTTTTGTGTAACCCTATGGGCTAAACACCTTTTCCAGCATTGAGTATAGAGGTTGAGAGGACATGATGCACTTGTCTGAGTCGTTGGTGAGACCGCATTTATATAGGGAGCTATATGGAGAGGTTGAGTATGCTGGATCCCTATTGCTTGGAGCGCAGGAGGTTGACGAGTGATCTTACAGAGGTGTACAAATTCATGAGAGGAATTGATCGGGTAGACGCACACTCTTGCCCAGATTAGGGGAATCGATGACCAGCGGACATACGTTCAAGGTTAAGGGGAAATATTTGTTTGGATTCCGACGGGGTAACGTTTTCACACTAAGGGTGGTGGGTGTATGGAACAAGCTGCTAGATGAGGTAGTTGAGGCTGGGACTATCCCATCGTCTAAGATACAGTTAAACGGGTACATGGATAGGTCTGGTTTGGAGGGATATTGACTAAGCGCAGGCAAGTGGGACTAGTATAGCTGGGGCATGTTGTCCGTTGTGGGCAAGTTGGGCCGAAGGGCCTGTCTCCACAGTCTATGACTCTAAGACTATGATTCTTAAAGTGTCAGTAATTGGGGAGTATTTGGAGAATGTATTAAAGGATAGAAAAGGAAAAGGAAATAAATTGACACATGGAGTGGCACCTCATGGGAACACGATGGTGGAGAAGGCAAGAGAGGAGGGAAGCTCTGTACTTGAAGACCTGTCAGGGGCAGGGCCACGGGCCAGTGCAAAGATTCACATTTTGGACTATTTGTATGGGAGGGACTAAGCGGCCTCCTTTAGTGTTGAAACCGTTCATTGACTCCAACTTTCTGCCAATCGACCTCTATTGCCGAACATCAATGACAATGTTGTCCTTGACATGTATCCCACCCTCATTTGTCCTTAACTAACGAGTGTGGGTTAACGCCGTTTTAATCGCACATTGAATGGTTTGTCTATCTTCCGACAATTCGCGGTGATCCTGACACTCGGCCAGTCACACGGTGAGCAGCGCATGTCTGACATTAACCGGATTCAGATGGAATAGACTGGCGTAAGCCTGCGGGCCCTCTAGTGGACAGGCAGTGGAATAACAGGGCTGTTGAACTCAACCAGTTCCTCACTGGGTACACAAAAAGCTGGAGAAACTCAGCGGGTGCAGCAGCATCTAAGGAGCGAAGGAGATAGGCGACGTTTCGGGTCGAGACCCTTCTTCAGACTGAATCTCAGTTCCTCACTGGATTCGTTCTTAGATTTCCAGAAGGTCCCGAAACCGCGGTTCGATTGTCCTACGCGGCGCCTGTATTGGAGCGATTCGTAAGTGAATCGTAAGCCAAACATGCCCACACCTGCCAACATAACCCAGCTACACTAGTGTCACCGTTTGGTCCATATCCTTCAAACCTGTACTACCCATGTAACTGTCCATATATTTCACAAATGTTGAGGTACTACCAGCCTCAACTATCTCCTCTGGTAGGTTGTTCCGTGCACTCACCACCCGGTGTGTGAAACATTTACCCCTCAGAAACCTATTAAACTTATATCCTCTGGTCCTCGATTCGCGTTCTCTCGGTTTAAGTGACGCTGTGCATATACCCGAACTATTCCCATCATGATTTTGTACATCTCTATAATAATTACCCTCATCCTCCTGCGCTCCAAGGAATAGAGACCCAGCCTACTCAACCTCTCCCTGTAGCCGAGACTCTCTAGTCCTGGCAACATCCAACAATTGTTGGAAGTGGAAGCAGATTTTGGAATTACATTGTAAATACTCACGTTTTCTCTTGCTTGGAGTTTGTTACTAACCAGTCAGCAATTATTGCAGAATCGGCGAGACACCAAGATTATCCGGTGTATTTATGTCTCATTTGAATGATCGGACTTTGTAAGATGTGCCGGATGCGTTCGTTCCCTGTGTGATGGATCCCTCCGTAATCTGTCCCCGTGAGCACACCCTGTGATGTTGGCATTGTGTTATTGCATTGTCTTTTATTAGTTTAGTTTAGTTTACAGATGAAGCTTGGACACAGGCCCACAGATTCCACGGGGACGATCAATGTTCATCCGGTTACGCCAGCTACATGTTAACCACGTTCGCATTCACTCACTCACTCACTGCACAATCGGACTAATTTAACAGAGTCCAATTAATTTGCAAACTCGCCTATTTTTGTGATGTGGGAGGAAACCACAACACCCGGAAGAAACCCGCGCGGTCACAGAGCTAATGAGCAAACTGTCCAGAGACAGCACCCGAGATCAGAATAAATGCCCGGTCTCGTGCGCTGTGAGACAGCAGCTATATCAGCGGTGTCACTGTGCCGCCCTTGTATACGATGTGTCTGTATCACGTCAAAATGTGCCTGAGTGGACATGGTATCAGATTCGGTAACTGCCCCACATGCTCTAAGTATGTTCTGCGCTGCATACAGTATTTATATCTCAGATCTTCTGTATAGCGTGTGTGGGGGAAATACCGTTCGTCGAAAGGGAGACAAAATATGCGGATAATTCGATGATTAATTGAAATGAAGATAATTTTCCGCAGAAGATGTGGCGTAGAATGGAACACGATGCTGCGGACGGCGGGTGAAGCAGCAACTCCATCACTTTTGAACAGCGGGGTTTCACGGTAGCGCAGCGGTAGAGTTGCTGCCTCACAACGCCAGAGACCCTGGTCAGAAACATAGAAACATAGAAAATAGCTGCAGGAGTAAATCATTCGGCCCTTCGAGCCTGCGCCGCCATTCAATATGAACATGGCTGATCATCCAACTCAGTATCCCGTATCTTTCTTCTCTCCATCCCAGTTGGTCCCTTTAGCCACAAGGGGCACATCTAACTTCCTCTTAAATATAACCATATAACCATATAACAATTACAGCACGGAGACAGGCCCTCTCGGCCCTTCCAGTCCGTGCCGACCATTTGTTTTCCCCTAGTCCAATCTACCTGCACTCAGACCATACCCCTCCATTCCCTTCACGTCCATATACCTATCCACTTTACTTTTAAATGTTAAAATCGATCCTGCCTCCACCACCTCTGCTGGAAGCTCATTCCACACAGCCACCACCCTCTGAGTAAAGAAGTTCCCCCTCACGTTACCCCTAAACTTCTGTCCCTTAATTCTCATGTCATGTCCTCTTGTTTGAATCTTCCTTACCCTCAATGGAAAAGCTTATCCACGTCAACTCTGTCTATCCCTTTCATCATTTTTAAGACCTCAATCAAGTTCCCCCCTTAACCTTCTGCGCTCCAAAGAATAAAGACCTAACTTGTTCAACCTTTCTCTGTAACATAGTTGCTGGAACCCTGGCAACATTCTAGTAAATCTCCTCTGTACTCTCTCTATTTTGTTGACATCCTTCCTATAACTAGGCGACCAAAATTGTACACCATACTCCAGAATTGGTCTTACCAATGCCTTGTACAATTTTAACATTAAATGTTAATATATAGCCAATGAAATGGCCTCAACTACCTTCTGTGGCAGAGAATTCCAGAGATTCACCACTCACTGTGTGAACAATGTTTTTTTCATCTCGGTCCTAAAGTAGTTCCCCTTATCCTTAAACTGTGACTCCTTGTCCTGGACTTCCCCAACATCGGGAATAATCTTCCTGCCATTTAGCCTGTCCAACCCTTTAAGAATTTTGTACGTTTCTATAAGATCCCCCCTCAATCTTCTAAATTTTAACGAGTACAAGCCGAGTCTATCCAGTCTTTCTTCATATGAAAATCCTTACATCCCAGGAATCAGTCTGGTGAACCTTCTCTGTACTCCCTCTATGACAAGAATGTGTTTCCTCAGATTTGGAGACCAAAACAGTACGCAATACTCCAGGTGTGGTCTAACCAAGACCCTGTACGAACCTGACTATTGTTGCTGTCGGTACGGAGCTCATACGTCCTCCCAGGCGCCGCCTTGGGTTATCTCCGGGTGCTGTGGTTTCCCCCCACACTCCAAAGACGTGCAGGTTGTGCCTAGTGTGTAGGATAGTGCTCGTCTACGGCGTTCACTGGTCGGCGCGGACTCGGTGGCTAACGAGCCAATTTGCATGCGGTATTTCTTAAAAACATTAAGATGCGTACTTGGAGTGTACGTCCACAGGTCTACGGACCCAGTGATGGAAGATACATCTTCGGCATCAATGACTATCAGGTTCGTTAACAGTGTCAGAAACCACCAGGTAAAGTGATCGGACAAAAAACGGTTTCAGTATGAATTACAAGGGGCGGGAATGAGCTGCGTTGAAGGAAGTTCTGCTCAACACAATCCACAAACAGGGCATCAACATCTCGGCGTTGGTGCGGATTCGGACTCTGAGCCGTTTCTTTCAGTTTCCTGCTCGTTTGCCGTGTACAAAATAATTGGGATGGGGTTGATGTGAATACATTTCAGAGCCCAAATTGCATTCTGTCGACCATTGAAGCAATGTTTGAGGCAGCGACTGTTGTAGATCCCTCGATGGTAAGGCAGTCAGTATCTGTGATGGACTGGGTAGTGTTAATCACATGTTGCAGTCTCCTTCGCTCCTGGCATTCAGGTTTCCGACGCAGGTCGTGGTGCAACCACACAACATGCTCTCTACTGTACACCTGTGGAAGTTCAAGATAATGCTCGACGACATACCGAATGTCCGCAATTTTCTAAGGGAGTAGAGGTCTTATAATTGAGTCTGAAGAAGGGTTTCGGTCCGAAACGTTGCCTATTTCCTTCGCTCCATAGATGCTGCTGCACCCGCTGAGTTTCTCCAGCACTTTTGTCTACCTTCTTATAATTGCACCAATGTTCTGTGTCCAGGAAAGATCTTCAGAGACTTCCAAGCAGAGGAATTTGCATTTTTCGCCTCTCTCCACCATCGCCCAGTTGATCTAGACTGGTTTGTGGGACCTCATCCTTCCTGCCCCGAAGTCCAGAAGTAGATAATTGGTCTTCCTGGCTTTGAGAGCATGGTTGTTGTGCTGGAACCGTGGACATACTAGATGGTGGTGTAGACCAGAATGTCCAAGCCCACTGTTAGACAAGGGATATGCTGATTTTAATTTCCAGTGCATTCCTGAAGTACGATTGATTGAAGTCACCGCAGATGATGAACAGCACATCGGGGTCAGGTGCTTACAGAGAGTACACGACGGAGTATACATTGTCCACTGCCACATTGGCGTTAACTTTGGGTACTATGTAGACCACCGACGCGATGGTGGAGGTTAATTTCCCGGTCGGTTAAAGGGGCGTTACTAAGTGAACTGTTATTCCAGGTGGTCCCCCGAACTATATAAATCATATTTGAGACCAAACTTGGATTACAATACGCAATTCTGGTCTTCCAGCGATTGGAAAGAATACATGAAATTATAAATGGCGCAGGTCAGAATCAAAAAACTGTTACCGGGGCGGAAGAGTTTGAGATTTAAGTAGAGCAGGGACATGTTGGAACGTTTTCACCGGACAGTAGGAGATTGCTGGGTGACATTACAGAGGTATATTTCATCATCAGGGGCAAGGAAAAGGTAGACGGTTACTGTCGTTCTTCCAAGCCTGGGGAGTCTACAGATGGAAGACGCCAGAGTGGCGAGATTCAGAAGATACTGAGAGGCAACTCTTTTTACAAAGGCAGTTGTGGTGAGGTTGAATTGGCTGCAAGAGGAAGCTGAAGACATGGCTTCGATTACAATATATAAGAGACATTTAAACGAGTATATGGATAGAAGCGGTTGGAAGGCTGTGGAGCGATCGTGGGCAAGTTGGGCTAGATTGGTTGGACATTTTGCGTGACGTGGACTGCGGGTTCCGAAATATCTTGGTTGGTGATTTGACTATAACTCTATAAATAGCATCGTTATTGTGTGACTGTAAGATTCTCTGAGTATGTAGATAGTCACCCTCATTGTGTTTCAAAGACTGTCCACTTTTGCGTATCATTTGCAACCCACGTACGTTCGTTAAAAAGAACATGTTATTTAAAGAAAAGAATACATTTATTATTAACGGAAGCGAACTGTTTTAGACTCCTGAACTATGATACACTGATCTATTCCTGGAGAATAATTCCAGGGTGTTGTGCAATATCGAGCTTTTGAATGACGGGGACATCTAGTGGACGGCAAGTGAACTGCAAGCAAGCGCGGCCTCACAAACGTCTTGTAAACTGTAATATAACGTCCCATCATCTGCGCTCAATGCCGTAACTAGTGAAAGACACCGTGCCACAATATTCATGACCATCTTAACGACCCGCGACTCAAAATTCAGAGATATATGACGTGAACTTCTCGATCTCCCTGCTCTACAGTACTCCGCAGGGTTGAACTGAGCATTGAGAAAGACCTGGCATGACTTACCAAAACAAAGCAAATCACAAATATACGAATTAAATGCCATACTGTATTTCATTGCCAACTTTCCCAGCTGATCAAACTCCCAATGTCATTCTTCAAATCCGTCTTGGCAATCTACCACCACACTTGCATTAGTATTTATTTGTAAAGTTACTAATTATACCTTGCACCATCTCAATCAATACGTTGATACACATGAAACATAGAAAAATACAAATTAGGTGCAGGAGGAGGCCATTCGGCCCTTCTAGCCAGCACCGCCATTCAATATGATCATGGCTGATCATCTAAAAACAGGACCCCGTTCCTGCTCTCTTCCAAAATCCCTTGATTCCGTTAGCCTAACAAGCTATATCTAACTCTCTCTTGTAAACATTCAGTGAATTGGCCTCCACTGCCTTCAGTGGCAGAGAACATAGATTCACAACTCTCTGGATCAAATGTTTTTCTTCATCTCAGCCCTAAATAGCCTAACCCTGATTCTTAAACTGTTACCCTGGTTCTTGACTGTCTCAATATCGGGAATTGTTTTCTTGCATCTAGCTTGTCCAATCCCTTAAGAATTTTATATGTTTCTATAAGATCCCCTCTCATCGTTATAAATTCCAGTGATACAAGCCCAGTCTATACATTCATTCACCACATATCAGTCCCGCCTTGCCGGAAATAACCTGGTGAACCTACGCTGCACTCCCTCAATAACAAGAATACCCTTCGTCTGATTAGGAGACCAAAACAACACACAATAAGCCAGGTGCGGTCTCGCTTTGGTCATGTACAACAGCAGTAGGACCTCCTTGCTCCTACACTCAAATTATCTTGCTGTGAAGGCCAACATGCCATTTGCTTTCTTCACTGCCTGCTGTACCTGCATGCTTACTTTCAGTGACTGATGTACAAGGCCACACAGGTTTCGATGCACCTTCCCCTTGCCCAAATCTGACACAATTCCGATAATAATCTTCCCTCTTGTTCTTGCTACCATCGTGGTTAACCTCACGTTTTTCCACATTATACTTCATCTGCCACGCATCTTCCCACTCACCTAACCTATCCAAGTAACACTGCAGCTATCATGGAATACTCTGCGCAGCTCACACTGCCACCCAGCCATGTGTCATCAGCAAGCATGGAGATGTTACATTTAATTCCTTCTTCAAAATCGTTAATATATATTGTAAGTAAGTGGAGTCGCAGCACTGAGCCTTCCGGCAAGTCACTAGTCACTGCCTGCATTTTGGAAACAGCACTTCAACACCCCCTCCCATTCCGAATCCCACCTTTCTTTCCTGAGCCTCCTCCATGGCCAGAGTGTCCCACCGCAAATTGGAGGAACAATACCACATATCTCGCTTGGGCAGTTTACACCCCAGCGGTATGAACATGACTTCAGGCAGTCCTTGCTCTCTCCCTCATTCCCCTTCCCTTCCCAGCTCTCCAACAGCCTACTGTCTCCACCTCTTTTTTTTTCTTCCCGCCCACCCCTCACCCGCACATCAGTCTGGAGAAGGTTCTCGATCAGAAACGTCGCCTATTCCTTTGCTCCATGGATGCTGCCTCACCCGCTGAGTTTCTCCGGCATTTCTGTCTACCTTGGACATAGTGGCGCGCCTGCAAATGGGAAATCAGGAGAAGGTAAAACTAAGTAGAATTAGGGAGGGCCCTGCGTCTTTCCGAGAATGTTTCTACTTCTCTCTGTGAGTATTCATGTCTCACTCTGTGTTTTCCTGTTTGTGTCTGCTGGTGTTCACAGCTTAATGTGTGCTCCTGACGGTCTCTATGAAATAACTCCGACCGTGCGTGAGAAGAAACACACATGAACACACACCCACCAACCCAGCTAAATAAACAATAAAATTACCAAACTGGAGTAAGTAGCATTACTGAGCATTTGCCTGTCCCACTTGGTCCCCTCATTACATTCTCTGTGTTCCCACGTCCGGGCTCGCCTCAGCAATCCCAAAGTCAAGTTAAAGTCAAAAGTGTTTATTGTCATGTGTCCCTGACAGGACAATGACATTCTTTCTTTGCATAGCACAACAGAACATAGTAGGCCTTGACTACAATTATATACGTAAATACACATGGAGGAATACATTGATAAAGTGCAAATAACAGATGGAGGGGTATTAATGTTCAGAGTTTTGTCCGAGCCAAGTTTAATAGCCTGATGGCTGTGGGGAAGTAGCTATTCCTGAACCGGGTCGTTGCAGTCCTCTGGCTCCTGTACCTTCTACCCGAAGGTAGCAGGGAGATGAGTGTGTGGCCAGGTTGATGTGGGTCCTTGATGATGCTGCCAAACTTTTTGAGGCAGCGACTGTGGTAGATCCCCTCGATGGTAGGAAGGTCAGAGCCGATGATGGACCGGGCAGTGTTTAGTACAT
Organism: Okamejei kenojei; assembly: GCA_035221665.1. Taxonomy (NCBI): domain Eukaryota; kingdom Metazoa; phylum Chordata; class Chondrichthyes; order Rajiformes; family Rajidae; genus Okamejei; species Okamejei kenojei. The sequence continues at coordinate 19,148 of JAVHYY010001039.1, read as the reverse complement.
TTTGTAGTCTTTTCCTCTCCAGGGCGCTCAAGTTGCCGAACCAAGCCACGATGCAATCGGTCAGCAAGCTCTCTACTGTGTACCTGTAGAAGTTAGAGAGAGTCCTCCTTGACAGACCGACTCTCTGTAATCTTCTCAGGAAGTAGCGGTGCTGATGAGATTTCTTAATAATTGCATCTGTGTTCTCTGACCAGGAGAGATCTTCACAGATGTGCACGCCCAGGAATTTGAAGCTCTTGACCCCTTCAACCATCGACCCGTTGATATAAACAGGACTGTGGGTCCCCATCCTACTCCATCCAAAGTCCACAATCACTTCCTTGGTTTTGCTGGTGTTGAGGGCCAGGTTATTGTGCTGGCACCATATGGACAGCCGCTCGATCTCTATTCTATACTCTGACTCATCCCCATCAGTGATGCGTCCCACAACAGTGGTGTCGTCAGCGATCTTGATGATGGAGTTCGCACTATGACCGGCTACGCAGTCATGAGTATAGAGTGAGTACCGTAGTGGGCTGAGCACGCAGCCTTGAGGTGCTCCAGTGCTGATTGTTATCGAGTCTGACACATGTCCACCAATACGAACAGACTGTGGTCTGTGAATGAGGAAGTCGAGGATCCAATTGCAGAGGGATGCGCAGAGACCCAGTTCTGTGAGTTTGGTAACCAGCTTGGAGGGGATAATTGTGTTAAATGCCGACCTGTAATCGATGAATAACAGCCTTGACATATGAGTTTTTGTTGTCCAAATGGTCCAGAGCGGAGTGGAGGGCCAGCGAGATCAAATCCACCGTTTATTTGTTGTGGCGGTAAGCGAACTACAGTGGGTCGAGGTTTCTGTCGAGGTAGGAGTTCATTTTCGCCATGATCAACCTCTCGAAGCACTTCATCACCACAGGCGTTAGTGCCACTGGTCGATAGACATTGAGGCACGTCACCTTGCTCTTCTTGGGCACCGGTATTCTTGATGCCCTTTTGAAGCAGGTGGGAACCTCAGAACTCAGAAGTGACAGTTGAAAATGTCCGTAAAAACTCCAGCCAGTTGGTCCGCACAGGTTTTTAGAACACGACCAGGTATACCACCAGGTCCAGACGCTTTTCGAGGGTTCACCCCTCTGAAGGATTTCCTGACGTCGGCCTCTGTGACTGAGACTGAAATACCATCACAGCGAATGGGGGCTCGGGAAGGCACATCGGTGTTTTCCCTATCAAAGCATGCGTGAAAAGCATTGAGCTCATCAGGGAGTGATGTATCGCCGACATCCGAGCTGCCTCCTGGTTTAGCCGTGTAGGAGGTGATTGCATTCAGCCCCGCCACAGCTGCCGAACATCTGTCTCATCCTCCAGCTTGGAGCAGAACTCCCTTTTGGCCTTTTTGATGGCCTTACCAAGGTCGTATCTGGACTTCGTGCAGACCACTGTATCAACAGACATGAATGCCCGATGTCTGGTCTTTAGAAGTGTGCGGATCTAACAGTTCATCCAAGGTTTCTGATTGGGAAACACTCGGAAGGTTTTGGTGGGGATGCAGTCCTCCACACATTTCTTAATGAAGTCTGTAACGACGGTGGCGTATTCATTCAAGTCCGTTGCCGAGTCCTTGAACATTGCCCAGTCTACAGACTCCAAACAGTCCTGTAGTTGTTCCTCTGCCCCCCCCCCCCCCCCCCCGACCAGCTCTGTACTGTCCTCACCTCTGGGGGTGCGCTCTTTAATTGCTGCCTGTAGGCAGGGAGAAGCAGCACCGCGGTGTGGTCGGATTTACCGAAGTGAGGGCGAGGTAGAGCATTCTTGATGGTGGTGTAGTCGAGGGTGTTTGGTCCTCTGGTGCAGCAGGAGACAAGTTGATGGAAGTTGGGGAGTGATTTCTTGAGGTTTGCCTTATTGAAGTCCCCAGCAATGGTGGTAAAAGCCTCGGGGTAAGACGTCTGGTGTTTGTTGACCACGGCGTGCAGCTCCTCCAGTGCCAGACGGACGGCTGCCTGGGGTGGGATGTAGACCGCGGTCAGGATGATGGAGGTGAATTCCATCGGAAGGTAGAAGGGACGGCTCAATCCCGTAGGTATTTTTCTCTATTACTTTGTCCCTCGGGCACATTTCGGGAAATCTGGACACCTAGCTGTGCTTCTGCTCTCTGCCGACAAAGAACAATTGAAGCGGAAAGGTCCGATGAAGAGAGTTGTGAGAATCTGGTCAAAGGACACGGATGATATCTTACGCGACTGCTCTGAGTAAATGGACTGGAGCATATTCAGGGATTCTGCAGCTAACCTGAATGAGTACGCCACTGCAGTGACTGGCTTCGTCAGTTGGTGGGTGGGCGACTGTGTACCGACGACGTCAATCTGAGTGTTCCCCAAACGGAAAACATGGAGCTTCACAGCTGAAGGCCAGGTCAGACTGATTCCTTGGATGTCAGGACTGTCTTATGAAGAAAGACTGGATAGACTAGGTTTATACTCTCTGGAATTTAGGAGATTAAGAGGGGATCTTATAGAAACTTACAAAATTCTTAAGGGGTTGGACAGGCTAGATGCAGGAAGATTGTTCCCGATGTTGGGGAAGTCCAGGACAAGGGTCACAGCTTAAGGATAAGGGGGAAATCCTTTAAGAACCGAGATGAGAAAGACTTTCTTCACACAGAGAGTGGTGAGTCTCTGGAACTCTCTGCCACAGAGGGTAGTTGAGGCCAGTTCATTGGCTATATTTAAGAGTGAGTTGGATGTGGCCCTTGTGGCTAAGGGGAATCAGAGGGTATGGAGAGAAGGCAGGTACGGGATACTGAGTTGGATGATCAGCCATGATCATATTGAATGGCGGTGCAGGCTCGAAGGGCTGAATGGCCTACTCCTGCACCTAATTTCTATGTTTCTATGTTTCTATGTCAGATAGTAGCATACAAGTCAAAAGATCCCGAGCAGCAAAAGAAAGCCTGATATGTTCTCCGTGAAGCTATCAAGGATGCAAAGAGACAATACCGGTACAGACTTGCGTCCCAGTATGATCATTGGAACACACGGAGAACGTGGCCAGGTCTGAATCAAATACCTGGATAGAAAGAAAGTTCAGGCATCATCATTGGTAACAGCAGGACCCTACCTGATTAACTAAATGCTTTATATGCCCGTTTCGAGCAGAAGGCCAGCAGGACGGTGGCAGCGGACCCTTCAGACTCCAGTGTGCCTCTCCCCAGGGTAACAGTAGCAGAGGTTAGATCGGCTTTCCAGAAGGAAACCCATGAAAAGCAACTTGCCCAGGGTCTTCCTGACCATGCCCTTTGTAGTTGCGCGGACCATCTACCGGGAGTGCGTGGCGACACATTTTATCTTCCCCTACTCCGTTCTCAGGTACCGACCTGCTTCAAGAAGACCGCCATCATCCACTGCCGAAGAAAAGCAAGACCTCAAGCCTAAACATCTACCGTCCGGTGGCCTTGATATCCACCATCATAAAATAGTTTGAGATGCTACTTATGGAACGCATTAAACCCAGTCTACCCAGCGGCCTTGATCCACTGCTGTTCGCGTACCGCCTCAACATGTCCACGGATGATGCCATCGCCCTAGCCCGACATTCATCCCCAGAACACCTGGCTAAGAGAGTCACTGTGTTATACAGAGACTGCAGCTCCGCCTAAAATACCGTCATACCATCCAAGCTTATCATCGAACTCGCGGGACTATTCTGCATTCTGTTCCTTCCTTTTTGCTCCATCTGATGCATTTGAGCTTGAGCTGTTTGTATCTATGTGCGGTATATCTGATCTGAGTGAATAGAATGAAACGCCAAACTTTTCACTGTGTCTCGGTGCATGTGGGATAAATAGACCGAACCTGACCTAACAATTTGACATCAGTAACAACTATGATAAGAGCAGGAATGTTCGTACAATGTTGGAGACAAAGATAGACGATGTGACACTGATGGTATTGATATGCAATAGATAGCGATGAATAGTCGTTAAACTCAAATGAACTGCTGGAGAAAGCGAAGAGAAGGCGAGGACCAGAGGATAGAGGTAGGTTCAAGGCAAATGGGAAAAGATTTAATAGGAATCAGAGAGATAACTTTTTCAAACAGGGGGTTTATGGAACAAGCTACCAGTTGGGACTATCCCATCGTTTAAGAAACAGTTGGACAGGTACATGGATAGGACAGGGTAGGAGAGTTATGGACAAAGTGCAGGCAAGTGGGACTATGGTAGCTCGAACATTGCTGGCCTGTGTGGGCGAGTTGGGCCGAAGGGCCTGTTTCCACACTGTATCACTCTATGACTCTATGGCTCTAGGAATGGGGACAGGAGGCAGAATACAGTAAAGTGCTGAAACTTGGACCGTAGTAATGGCCGGGATATCTGAAATACAAGAGGAAAGCATACGCGGAATACACCGGTGGAGTGATGAAAACATATCGAATATCAGAAGTGTGAGACCTCATAACTGCTCTGATATTGGCGAAACAAAACACAAGGTCACCTGAGTTATTGTGGATTGCATCGTCATCGCACCTGAATATTGCTACAAATCTGTTCGCCGAACGTTTATTGCTCAACAGGAATAGCTAATAATGCCTCCTTACTGCTACTGTCGAGTTCGCAGTTACATTCCACACGTTGTGGCTGTAGAAATGCACCAGCTTCAACATATCTCAACTAACGTTTCTGATCGTTAGTTCCATATACCCAGCACCCTCTGAGTGGAAAGGTCTTCCATTCAAGTTCCTTGTAAATTTTGCCTCCTTATCTTAACCCTCTGAAGTGTCTTCAGTAATTCTTCGACGGTAACACTGACTGTTCTCAAGACACTTCCGATGACCTCCCCAAGATCCTCCGTCCTACTGTTTTTCTCCTCGAAAAATACAGAGGAGAGATACTCATTCAGGATCGTGTCCATCTCCTGTGGCTCCACAAAGAGGTGATAGCGGAGGGTAATAAGCTATTCGTATGTCCCGTGGTGCGCAGTTACAGAACTGACCACAGTCTCCATCATTTCATACCTGATTACATTATCTTCATTTCCCCATTGTCCAAAAACATGTTCGCCCAGCCATATTTGTACTTGATAAATGAGCATCACTATTTTCTGGGTAGGAGGTACAGTGTATTCCGATATGGTTCCCAGGATAAATTCCATCTTATATCAGTCACTCAATTCGTATTCTGAAACATTTATCTAACTAAATTATCCAGCAACCCTTTGTGTATTTCGGTTAATATCCATCCAGTCAAGGCCTCGCAGAAGCCTACATTTATTGTGTCAATAAGATCATTTGTCGTTGTTCCAAACTCCACAGATCCGATAAACTGTTGGTCTTTTGACGACCATTTTTTCCGACCATTTCTGCACCTAGTTGAAACGCGTATCATGTTCCTTGGAAGATATAACGTCAAAGCATAACAGTCTGCGGCCAAGGGGAAAAGACAAACTCGAGAGAGAGTGGGACCTCTTATGAATCAAAGAATCACCGCGCTCTATACTTTGCCCCCCCCCCCCCCCCCCGCTACTTCAGCCTCTGACTGACACCTCCCTCCTCCAAGGGTTTGTTTTGAAAGCGCCGTTGGCGGAGTGGCAGCAGCGGCCGTTATCAGCAAAGATCCTATAGCGTTATCAGGCCGGGCGGGGTGCGGGAGGAGGAGGAGATGGAGCCACCGCTGCTGTTGCGCGGGGCCCGTCATTCTCTCCCACCCTCCGTCACGCCACACTTACAATCTTTCCCACGGTATATCTTCAGTATAAACCAAGTAGCCAAGCCGGGCAAAATGATTCGGCTTTTAGGTTGCCCGGCGGCACTTTGAGTGGTCAGTGGCACCCGGGCTAATTTCGAACTCTGACTTCATGGGCCGAATGGCCTAATTCTGTTCCTATCACATGATCTTATGAGAGAGAGTCAGGAGAGGGAGGGGAGAGGGAGAGAGAGGGGGGGGGGGGGGGGGGGGGGGGGAGACGGGAGAGAGGGGGGGGGGGGGGAGGGGGGGGGGGGGGGGAGGGGGAGAGAGGGAGGTGGGAAGAAAGGGGAATCCTGCAGGCATTGCCTCTTTCATTTCACTGTATTTCTTGTATGTGTATGTGACAAATAAAGGGAGATTGGGATTTAAATTACGTAGACGTGATTGTACGGAATCATTCTTGCCCAGCGGTTTCCCAGATCTGCAGCATCACCTTCTCCGCATTAACATCAACCGTCTGAATCTTGCAACCCACTCCGATAGTAGTGGTGTAGCTACCTGAAAGAGAGAGAGAGTGAGAGAGAGAGAGAGACAGAGAGATACAGAGACAGAGAGAAAGAGAAGTGAGACACAGAGAGAGACAGATAGTCAGAGAGAGTGAGAGAGAGAGTGAGAGAGAGAGAGAGAGAGAGAGAGAGAGAGAGAGAGCGAGAGCGAGAGCGAGAGCGAGAGCGAGAGCGAGAGCGAGAGAGAGAGAGAGAGAGAGAGAGAGAGAGAGAGAGAGAGAGAGAGAGAGAGAGAGAGAGAGAGAGAGAGAGAGAGAGAGAGAGCGAAATGAGGTTCTATCATTGCTCCCGAGGTACCTGCTCCAACCATCTCCTGATGTATCTCACCCTTCCTGATGGACCTAATGCTAGCTATTTACAATATACATTGACATGGATAGAAAATTGAGCGGCAGACATGAAATAAAGAGCAGAGATTAACGGGTCCCTTTCAGAATGGCAGGCGGTGACTAGTGGGGTACCACAAGGCTCGGTGCTGGGACCGCAGCAGTTTACAATATACATCAAAGATTTAGCTGAAGGGATTCTACGTAATATTAGCAAATTTGCAGATTACACAAAGCTAGGTGGCAGTGTGAACTGTGACGAGAATGCTATGAGAATGCAGGGTGACTTGGACAGGTCGGGTGAGTGGGCAGATGCATGGCAGTTGCAGTTTATTGTGGATAAATGTGAGGTTATCGAGGCTGCCAACATTGGGTGAGAGTTGTGAGTGAGAAATTGCGAGTGACCAAGCCCGAGGGAGCGGAGCGTCCGGGGGGGGGGGGGGGTGAGAGGAGGGTGTCCCCCCCCCCTCCCATTCATATGGGGCTTTTGTATTTTTCAGCTTGAAATTGTGCAATATGGTTCATAGTGTAGCGAGTCTTTAAACTTACACTTGAATTCAATAAATATGCTTTAAATTGGATTAGTTATGAATAAGGTTAGACTAAATTACATTCCTAATTATATTCCACATTAGAGCCCATGCTCTGATCAACGCGTGCAGCACATGATTGATCTTAGTGTATTCATGTATGGAAATCAGATTATAATTAAACACGGCCCATGTTCACCAACCTGGGTCTCACTGCACACCGGGTACTATGCCTGACCCCGACTCCAGTTGCACACCTCCTCTCATTCCTAACCCTGAGTCCAGCCGTACACCTGCCCAACCCCCCCCCCCCATATTCTACCTTGATCATAGCTGCTTACCTGCTTAGGTTCCCAATGCTGAACACTCCCCTGATCCCAGCTTTGACTGCATACCTAGTACTATTCCAGACCTTGACTCTAGATGCACACTTTCCCTTGCTCCTAGCCGCTCTGCACTGACAATATATCTGGCCCTCGCATAAAGCCCCATATCTGCCCCCCCTGGACTTATCCTATTTCGTTCAGGTCCACGGGCGCTATCTAATGCAGTAATCTTTTATGGGCACTTCACAGCCCAAATTATCTATAACAAAATATGTTACATCCATTGGCTTCCTTGTCATCTAACATGCTAGTTACTTTGTCAAAGAAGTCATCAATTGGTTGAACACAATTTATCGTCCACAAAATTATACTCACTCAGTTGTATAAGTATTCTCTTACCATTTCTTTGATTTTCCTAACAAAGTCATTAAGTCATTTTCACCCCCAATATTTTCAGTATTTTGCTGTCTTCCTCTCAGCAGGAACATTTTTCCTGCAGTTACAGTAAGTGAAAATCTGGTAGGCAAGCAGGGTGCTTTCTCCAATCACTCCCATTCGAAGTCCACTATCTTCCACCATTTCTACCCAGTACTTGGTACTTACTTCCAGCAGTCACTAGTTGTCCTCCAGGACGCACCGAGCCGCAGCCTGATCCATGCCAGTCATCTGGGTGAATTTGGCAGAGAGACTCTCACGGCAGCGGCACAGCGCTTCCGATGCCTCCGATGAGGCAGGACTCTTGCACTGAGGCTGCTCCATGGCCGGCGTTGCAGTGAGCGACTCGCCAGCCCAGCAAACACTCGCCAGCTCAGCAAACACTCGCCATCCCCGCTCCCCGTCCACACATGTTCCCGTCGCTGCTCTGCTTCCAACCCGTGGCCCATGCAATCGATATTAGTTTTGACATTTTCGTTGATCACAGAATTTCTCACGACAGAGTGTGGGAAATTTGTGACCAGCATGAGAATTTGGTAAAATGCATAATTCTCACTCAATGCATGGGAGTTGGCAGCCCTGCCTCTTTAAACCGCCTGTGCCCCCCCGTCTCTATCCCGTCTCTCCCCCTCTCTCTCCCCCTCTCTCTTTCTCCCCCACTCTCTGTTCCCCCTCTCTCTCTCCCCTCCCTCTCTCCCTCCCACCTCACTCCCTACCTCTCTCGCCTCTCTTCCGATCTCTCTCCACTCACCCCTTTTTCCTCCCCTCCTCTCTGCTCTCTCCCCCACTCTGTCTCTCCCTCTCTCTCTCCCTGTCTCCCCCCCTCTCTCTCCCTTATCTCTCTCTCTCTCTCTCCTCTCTCCCCCTCTCTCTCCTCTCTTCCCCTCTCTCCATTCTCTCTCCCCCCTTTCTCTCGCCTCCTCTCTCTCTCCACCCTACCTTCTCCCCCTCTTTCCCCTAACTCTCTCCCTCTCTCCCTTTCTCTCTCCGCCCCCCCCTTCCCTCTCCCGCCTCTCTTTCCCCCCCTTCTCCATCTCTCCCCCCCCATTTCTCTCCTCCTCTTGATCTCTCTCCACACTCTCTCTCACCCCCTCTCTCTTTTTCCCTCTCTCTCACCTCTCTCTCGCCCCCTTTTCACTCTTTCCTCGTTTCTCTCCCCCCTCTCCTCCCTCTTCCTCTCTCCTCTTACCACGGCCCCTCTCTTGCCCCTCTCTCTCCCCCTCCCTCTCCGCTTCTCTCCTCCCCCCTCTCCTCCCATCTCCCTTCCCACTCTTCTCTCTTAGGTGAGTTTTTTCCCCCCCTCTTTCTCCCCCTCTCTCTCCTCCCCTTCTCTCCCACTTTCACTCTCCACACTCTCCTCTCTCTTCCCCCTCTCCCTCCCCTCTCCCTCCATTCTCTCCCCGTGTCTCACCCCCCTCTCTCTCTTCCTACTGTCTCCCTGTCTCCTTTCCCTCTCTCACCCCCTCTCTTTGAGAGTCTCTGTCCCTTCGGAACAGAGACTCTCACGGCAGCGGCGCAACGCTTCCGACGCCTCAGATGGCCCCAGACTCTTGCATTGGGGCTGCTCCATGGCCGGAACTGCAGCGAGCGACTCGCCAGCCTTGCAAACACTCGCCAGCCCCAGCTATCCGCATCTGTACCCGCTCACTGCTTCCATCCCTCCCTCAGCCCCGGCTCTCCAACACCCGCGGCCCAGGCAGTTTATATGAGTTTTTAATTTTTCATTGATCACAGAGCGTGAGAAATTTGTGATCAGCGTGAGAATTTCCCAAATGCGTTATTCTCACGCTCAAAGTGTGAGAGTTGGCAGCCCTGGGTTATCCACTTTGGTGTCAAAAACAGTTAGGAAGATTATTATCTAAATGGTGTCAAGTTGGGAAAAGGGGAAGTACAATGGGTTCTGGGGGTCCTTGTTCATCAGTCTATGAAAGTAAGCATGCAGGTACAGCAGGCAGTGAAGAAAGCGAATGGCATGTTGGCCATTATAGGAAGGTTACACGGCAGTTGCGGTCACGGCCCATGACCTGTACTGTTGCCATGCAACGCCAACTGGAGTACAAGCGATGAACTGCAGGTAAGCACTTACCATTGTTCCCGGTGTAGTGGGCCTGTTCAAAAACGGCAAAATGGTCAATTTTTGCGCTGTAAATAATTACGAAAATCAGGGTAAGCGTGAGAGATATTTATCCTACTTCAGAATTCCAAAAGCGAGAAGAAATGACGGTAAAAAGAAGTGACAGCTTAAGGGACAACAACAGCTAAAATGGTTGGCGAACATTGGCCGTGCCAATATCAAGATTGAAAATATTGTGAATTATCGCATTTGCTCACTGCATTTCATCAACAGTAAGGCATTATTTGTGTTTTTTCTTGATTCCTTTGGTATCTAAAAAGTTTCTGAAGTGATAAATCTGGCTGTAAAATGCGCCCATGGTTCTGAAGTGGGTTTTTACATACAAAACAAATACGCTTCTGAAGCAAAATTATCATTTAAAAAATCGCAAAATGTTCGAGGGTTTTGAATTACATTTTATTCAGATGCAAGCCAAGGACTGGCATAATTGTTAGCTGTTAATTGGATATAATCAACCTCAGCAAATTGACAATATCTTATTGAAAGGGAGTGGGCGCTTATGCTGTCAAGATGTTATTATTTGCCAAAATATACATCTCAATAGCATAATGTTTGAAAACATACTTTTCCACTCGTGCGCCTGGAGATTTTTTAAATGATCAATTTAGCTTCTCTCTACCATAATTTCTCCTCACGTTTGGAATTCTGAACTAGGATAAATGTCTCTCACGCTTACCCTGATTTCCACAATTATTTACTGCGCAAAAAATGACCTTTTCAGCGGTTTTTAACGAGTAAGAAAGTAGGCGTTCAGTGTATTAACAGCGTATGCCGGAAGCTGCCTTGTCCTCCACATGGATTGAGCTGCTCTGCGTCACGGCCTTTGACCCGATGACCTTACGTGCAACCCCCCCCCCCCCCCCCCCCTATAACAAGAGGAGTTGAGTCTGGGAGCAAAGAGGTCCTTCTGCAGTTGTACCGGGCCCAGTGAGGCCACACCTGGAGCACTGGGTGCAGTTTTGGTCTCCAAATCTGAGGAAGGACATTCTTGAGGAATTTCATTCTCCCCTCTGGGAGATCTCTGGCCATAAAACACAACAACAAGGAAAGACTACAATTCCCAGGGGGCATTGCGAGCAGGAGGAGCCAATGGGAGGCCGACCCTCCCTCGCGTGACGTCACCGGCGGGCGCTGCGCGGCGGCGGCCAATCGGAGCGGGCGGTGACGTAACCGGCAACCAATGGGCGGAGGACGACGCGATGACGTCACGACGCAGGGCCCTAGTAACCAAGATGGCGGCGGCGGCGGCGGCGGCGGCTGCGGCTCCTCTGCGGGCTGGGCTCGCCCTCTCGCTCCACACTCACCGGGTGGAGGCGGCCGCCTGTGAACTGAGCGGCTCCGTCAGCGGCTCCAAGGTCTTCGCCGCCATTGTTGTTCCTCCCCTCCCTCCACTTCCGGCCGCCTCCCAAATACGAGGGTTACACAAAAGGCTGGAGAAACTCAGCGGGTGCAGCAGCATCTAAGGAGCGAAGGAGATAGGCGACGTTTCGGGTCGAGACCCTTCTTCAGACTTATCAGGGATCAGGGAAACGAGAGATATAGACGGGGATGTGGAGAGATAAAGAACAATGAATGAAAGATATGCAAAAAAGTATCGATGATAAAGGGAACAAGCCATTGTAAGCTGTTTGTGGTGTGAAAACGTTGTCTCCAATCAGGGGGCGTCCCGCCCCCATCCACTTCCGGCCGCCCTCTGATTGGAGACAACGGATGTCAATCAATCAGTTCCTGCCCCTCCCCCGCGGCCCGTGATTGGGTCAGAATTACGTCAGTCCCGCCTGCTTCGGCCCCTGATTGGATGACGAGAACGTCCATCACCACCTCTCCGCTGGCGACAGACGTCAGTCACCGAACAAGGAGGAGCGACAGACGTCACCGTCACCCACACACACACACACACAAAACACACCACACCTCCCCCTCACACACACACACTCTATACACACCACCGTCACACACCCTCTCTCTCTCTCTTCGCTCTCGCTCCCCTCCCCTCCGTCTCTATCTCTTGGCCCCCGTCACCTCTCCCTCTCCCCCCCTCTCTCTATCTCCCTCCCCCTCGCTTCCTCTCCCCCCCTCGCTCCTCTCCCCCCCTCTTTCTCTCTTTCTGTCTGTCACTGTATGTCGTTGTCACTTGCGGGCGGAGCACCAAGGCTAAATTCCTTGGTATGTGGAATACTTGCCAATGAACTTATTCATCTTCTCCCCCCTCTCTTAGCACACCACTACACCCCCCTCATACACATCAAAACCCCCCTCACATCATGCCAGAACAGACTGGTCTCTGTCCACACACCCCCTCTTATACACACCACCCTCGTACATCCTCTCATCAGCCCCGCGCGCTAACCCTCAACCTCTCTCTTTCTCACACCTCTCCTATTTCTCCACCTCTCCTCCATCTCCCTTCTCTCCTCCCCCTTTCTCCCCTCCTCCCTCCCACCTGCTTCTCCTCCCTCCCCCCTCCTTCCCCCTCTCCCCTCCCCCCTCCCTCCCCTCCCCCCTCTCCCCCCTTCCCCCTCTCCCCCTCGCCCCCCTCCCTCTCACCCCCTTCCCTCTCTCCCCCTCCCTCTTCTACCCCCTCTCCCCCTCACCCCTCCCTCTCTCCCCCCACCTCTCTTTCCCCACCACTCTCTCCCCACCTCCATCCTCCCTCTCTCTCTCTCTCTCTCCCCACTCTCTCTCTCCCTCTCTCCCCACCTCTTCTCTCCCCACCTCCTCTCCTCCCTCTCTCCATCTCCCCATCTCCCCCCCTCTCTCTCCCCCACCTCTCCTCCCCACCTCTATCTCTCCCCCTTGTAACCATTTAACCATATAACAATTACAGCACGAAAACAGGCCCTCGCGGCCCCTTCCAGTCCGGGCCGACCATTTTGTTTTTCCCCTAGTCCCATCTACCTTCACACAGACCATACCCCCTCCATTCCCTTCACGTCCCATATACATATCCACTTTACGTTTTTAATGTAAAATCGATCCTGCCTTCCACGACTTCTGCTGAACTCATTCCACACAGCCACCACCACTCTTGAGTAAAGAAGTTCCCCCTCACGTACCCCGAAACCTCTGTCCCTTAATTTCTCATGTCATGCCTCTTGTTGAATCTTCCCTACCCTCAATGGGAAAAACATATCACGTCCGACATCTGTCTATCCCTTTTCATCATTTTAAAGACCTCAATCACGTCCCCCCTTAACCTTCTGCGCTCAAAAGAATAAAACCTAACTTATTCAACCTTTCTCTGTAACATATTGCTGGAACCCTGCAACATTCTATAAAATCTCCTCTGTACTCTCTCTATTTTGTTGACATCCTTCCTATAACTAGGCGACCAAAATTGTACACCCATTAGACTCCAGAATTGGTCTTACCAATGCCTTGTAACAATTTTAACATTACTTCCCTACCCAATATTCAATCTCTGATTTAATAAAGGCCAGCACACCAAAGGCTTTCTTTCCACCCATCTACACATGCGATTCCACCCTTCAGGAACTAAGCAAGTTATTCTGGATGCCTCTGTTCACAGCCATTTCCTCAATTCCCTACCATTTCCATGTACGCCTATTTTGATTTGTCTGCAATTGTGCATTATTAACCGCAATAAAAACTCCAATCAAAACTACCAAACCAATTCCACAAATACTCAAATCCCTGCCATCTTTCAGCCCACTTTTCCAAATGGCCCAAATCTCTCTGTAGACTTGAAAATCTACTTCATTATCCACAACACCATCTATCTTATATCATCTGCATACTTACTTTCAAATTTCCACCCCATCACCAGACATTGATGTAGATGAACAAACAACAGTGAACCCAACACAGATCCCTGAGGCACCCTACTGGACACACGGCTTCCAACCTGACAAACAGCCATCCACCATTAACTCTCTGACTTCTCCCATTCAGCCACTGTTGAATCCATCTTGCTACTATCCCGCCATTATCACCCTAAAGATTGAACCTTCTTAACCAACCTTCCATGGGGAACCTTGTCAAAGGCCTTACTGAAATCCCATATAGACACATCACTGCTTTACCCTCATCAATTTCCCTAGTTACCGGGCTTCAAAAAATTCAAGAAGTTTGTCAATCATGACCTTTCCCGGCACAAATCCATGTTGACTGTTCCTGATCAGACCTGTTTATTCCACCAGATGCTTATATAAATTTATCTCTAAGTATCCTTTTCCATTAATTTGCCCACCAATGACGTCAAACTAATAGTCTAAAATTGCTGGGTATTCTTTGAACCCTTTTTAAACAATGGGAGCAACATGCCAGCTACGGCAATCCTCCGGCACTATTCCCGTTTCTAATGACATTTGAAATATTTCTGTCATATCTCCTGCTATTTCTACACTAACTTCCCTCCAATGTCCTAGGGAATACCTGTCAGGACTCCTGGAGACTTATCCACTTTTATATTTTTCAAAAGTGTCAGCACTTCCCCCTCCTCTTTGAATCTCATAGTTTTTTCCATAGCTTACTCAACTTTTTCCCCTTAACTCACGAGTTAATATCCTTTCTCTTTGTGATACCGAAGAAAAGAAATTGTTCAATATCTCCCCCCATCTCTTTTGCTCTGCAGATAGCTGTCCATTCTTGGTTCTCAATGGTCCAATTTTATCCCCTCGTGATCCTTTGCTATTATATCGCTGTCGAAACCCTTTTGGGTTTACTTTCACCTTTCTTGCCAAAGCAACCTCAATATCTTTCTTTAGACCTTCCTAATTTCTTTCTTAAGATTCTTTTACATTCTTTATACCCTCTAGCACCTCATTTATTCCATGCCTCCTATAATTATTGTTAGATATCTCTCTTTTTTTTTCGAAATAACAAGTGTCCAATTTCCCGTCTCTCTTTCTCTCCCCCCCTCTCTCTCTCTCTCATTCTTCCCCTCTCCCACCCCCTCACTCCCTCAATCCCTCCGCCACCTCTCTCTCTCTCCCCCCTCACTCTCCCCTGCCCCTCCCCCCCTCTTCATTCTGTCTGTCCACTGTATGCTCCGTTGCCACTTGTGGGCGGAGCACCAAAACAAAACCCGTCAAAACTCAACTATGCAGCTTCCACCTTAAAAATCGAGATGCATGAAAACAACTGAGCGTCTCATGGATAGCCCTCACACACACAACCAACTCTATACAACCACCCTCATACATCCTCTCCCTCCCCCACCTCTGGTCCCTCTCTCTCATCCCCCTCTTCAATCCCCCTGTCTCTCGCCCTCTCTCCCAGTCTCGCTCTCCCCCATCTCTCTCCCCCCTCCTCTCTCCCCCCTCCTCTCCCCCGCTCTCTCCTCTCCCCCCTCGTCCCCCTCCCTCTCCCCCTCCCTCTCCCTACCTATCTCTTTCTTCCACCTCTCTATTTCTCCACCTCTCTCTCTCCCCTTTCTCTCTCCCCCGTTTTCTCTCTCCCCTTTCTCCCCTCCTCCTCCCCCCTCCCTCTCCTCCTCCCTCACCGCCCTCCCTCCCCCTCCCTCCCCCTCAAACTCTCTATCTCCCCCTCCTTCTCTATCTCTCCCCCCTTCTCTATCTCACCTCTCATCCACACCTCTCTCACCTCTCGCTTATCCCCCTCTTTTCTCCTACCTCTCTCTTCCCCCCTCACCACCCCCCACTCCCTAAATCCCCCTCTCTCCCACTCTAACGATCCCCCTCACCCCCACCTTTCCCTACCCCCTCTCACCCCTCCCTCTCCCCCCTCCAATGGCCAATGAACTTATTCATAAATTCTCCCAGCTACTTCTTTACAACACCACTACACCCCCCTCATTACACGCCCTCCTCCCCCCTCTAAAACACCACTCCCCTATATCCCCCTCACACACACACACACACACCAGTCCTCTGCCCACACACACCCCCTCATAACACACACCACCCTCAGATACCCTCTTCCCCCTCTCTGTCTCCTCTCTCTCTCTCTAAACCCCCATCCCTCTCTCACCCACCATCTCTCCTCCTCCTCCCTCACGCCCGTCCATCCTAGCCCTCTCTCCTCCACTCTCTCTCTCCCCCTCCCTCTCTCCTCTCCTCTCTCTCCATCTCTCCCCATCCCTCCCTCTCCCTCCTCCTCTCCCTCTCTCTCTCCCCACACCCCTCTCTCCCCACCACTCTCTCCCCCACATCTCTCTCCCCACCTATCTCTCCTCCCTCACCTCTCTCTCCCCCCTCTCTCTTCCCCCTCTCTCTTTCTCTCTGTTCATACGGTATGTCGTTGCACGAGGCGGAGCCACCGAGGAAAAATCCTTGTATGATGAATACCTTGTCCAATGAACTTATTCATTCTTCACCCCCCTCTCTTTACACACCACTATAAACCCCCCTCATACACACCTGCTCTCTCCCCTCATCAACACACCAACCCCCTCTATCCCCCTCGACACACACACACTGTCTCTGTCCACACACCCACTCTATCCACACACCCTCATAACACCCCCGCCCTCTCCCCCATCTCTCTCCCCCCCTTATCCCTCACTCTCTCCCCTCTCTCCCCCGTCTCTCCCCCTCGTCCCCCTCCTCCCCCTCCCCTCCTCTCTCACCCTCTCTCTCTCCAAACCCCCCTCTTCCCCCCTCTCCTCCTCTCCTCCTCACCTCTATCCCCCTCCTTCTTTCCCCATCCCTCTCTCCCTCCACTCTCTCTCTCCACCCTCCCTCTCTCCCTCCTCCTCCCCCACTCTTTCCTCCGCCTCTCTCTCCCCGCTTAACCCCCCACCTCTCCTCCCACCTCGTTCTTCCCCTCTTCTCCCCCCCTCTTTTCTCATCCGCCACTCTCCACACCCCACTCACTCCCCCCCTCTCTGTTATCCTAATCTCCCCCCAATCTCTTTTCTGTCTGTCACTGTATGCCTTGTCACTTGCGGGCGGAGCACCAAGGCAAATTCTTGTATGTGAATATTTGCCAATTAACTAAATCATTCATTCCCCGCCCCGCTCCTCGCTCCCCCTCCCTCTCTCCCTCTTCTCCACCCCCCTCTCTTCCCCCACTCTCCCCCTCTCTCACCCCCATCTCTCGCGCCGCCACCATCCCTCTCTCCCCCCCCTTCTCTATCTCTCCCCTCTCTCCACCTCTCTCTCCCTCTCTCCCCACCTCTCTCTCTCCCAATCTCTCTCCACCCTCTCTTCCCGCTCTCTCTCTCTCCCCAACCTCTCTTCTCCCTCTCTCCATCCTCTCCTCCCTCTCTCTCTCCCCCTCTCCCCCCTCTCTCCCCCTCCCCCCCTCCCCCCTCCCCCATCCCCCTCTCCCTCCTCTCTTTCTCTATCTCCCCCATCTCTCCCCCTCTCCTCACCCCCTACTCTTCTCCCCCCTCTCCCCCTCTCCTCGACCCCCTCCTCGCTCCCCTCTCTCTCCCCCCCTCTCTCTCTCCCACCTCTCCTCCCTCTCCTCCCCTCCATCTCAACTCTCCCCTCTCCCTCCCACTCATCTCATCTCCCCCCTCTCCCCTTCCTCTCCTTCTCTATCCCCCCCCTCCTCTCCAACCTCTCGCCACCATCCCTCTCGTCCCCCTCTCATCGCCCCCTCACTCTCCTGTCTGTCACTGTATGTCGTTGTCCACGTGGGTGGAGCCCGAGGCAAATTCCTTGCATTGAATACTTGGACCAATAACCTATTCATTCACATCTCCCCCCTCTTACACATAAAAAAACACCACTGCAACCCCCCCTTTTTTTTTTATCATACACACCCTCCCCCCTCATACACACCACCCCCACCCTCACAAAACACACACACCACTGTCTCTGGTCCACACACCACCTCTATACACACCACCCTCGTACATCCCTCCTCCATCCCCCCGTCTCTCATCCCCCTCTCTCTCCCCCCTCCTCTCCTCCCCCCCTCCCTCCCTCCCTCCCCTCCTCCCTCTCCACCCACTCTCTCTTTCCCCACCTCTCTCTCTCCCCCACTCTCCCCCCCTTTCTCTCCCCCCATCTCTTACACACCACTACAACCACGCCTCATACACCCTCTCTCTTCCCCACCTCTCTAGTCCCCCTCTCTCTCCAGCCTCCCCACCTCTCTCTTCTCCTACCTCCCTCTCTCCCCACCTTCCCCCCTTTATCCTATCCCCCCCTCTCTCTCTCTCCTCTCTCTCTCTCATCACCCTCTCTCCCCCCTCTCTCCCCCACTTCATCTCACCCGTCACCCCCTACCCTCTCCTCCCCTCTCACCTCCCCTCCTTCTCATCTCAACTCTCTCCACCCCCTCGTCTCTCCACCTCCCTCTCTCCCCGCCTCTCTCTCCCCATCTCTCTTTCCCCCCTCTCCTTCCTCTCCCCCTCTCTCTACCCCCTCTCTCTTCCCCCCCTCTCTCCCCCCCTCTCTCCCCCCTCTCTCCCCCTCTCTCACCCCTCTCTCCTCTTCCTTCCTCCCTCCCCCCGTCTCTTCCCCTCTTCTCTTCTCCACCTCTCTTTCTCCACCCAGCTCTCCTCCCCACCTATCTCTCGCCCCATCTCTCTCCCCCCACTCGCCCGCCTTCTCCCCACTCTCCCTTCCTTCTCCCCCTCTCCCCATCCTATCCTTCTCATCTCGCCCCTCTCTTCCACCCTCTTCTCTCTCCCCTTTCTCTCCCCTTTCTATCCCTCTCTCTCCCCTCTGCCACTCACCTCCCTCGTCCAACCCCCTCTCTCTGTCCACCTTTCTCATCTCCCTCTCCCTCCCCTCCATCTCTATCTCGCCCTCTCCCCCTCTCTCTCCCCCTCCCTCTCCCCTCTCTCTCGCCTCTCTCCCCTCTCTCTCCCCTCCTTCCCTCCCCCATCTATCTCAACATCTCACACCCCCCTCCTCCACCTTTCTCCTCCCTATCCCTCCAACTCCATCCTATCTCGCCCTCGCTCCCCCCTCTCTCTCCACCTCTCCCCTCCCCTCTCTCTCCCCACACAAACAAGTTCCCCTCTATTCCCCTCTCTCTGGCCCCCCCGTCTCTCTCCCCCCTACCCCCACCCCTCTCTCTTCTGTCTGTCACTGTCGTTGTCACGTGGCGGAGCACCGAGGCAAATTCCTTTGTATGTGAATACTTGGCAATGAACTTATTCATTACATTCTCCCCCCTCTCTTACACATCACTACAACCCCCCTCATACACACCCCTGCACTCCCCCCCATACACACCACCACGCCCTCTATCCCTCTCACACACACACACTGTCTCTGTCTTG
>JAVHYY010001038.1:0-20509 GCA_035221665.1 Okamejei kenojei | reverse complement strand
GGATTGGTATGTGGATTGAGAAGGGGGGGTGGGAGATTATATGGGATATGAGTTGTAGGTAAGGGGGTGATCGATGGAAGACATGGATTGATAAGGGGGGGTATGAGAATTTATGGGTGATGATGGTAGGTGGAGATATTAAAAATTGGGGGGGTGGAAGTGTGTAGAGGTAGATAAGGGTGAGATGTAGAAGGGATTTGTGAATGATTGAGGGGGGGGATAGTATATGAATTTTTATGAGTTAGTATAAGGAGAATGGGGTATAAGTAGAATAAAGGGGGTAAGGTGGAAGGATAGAGTGTGTGGGGTGGTTAAGGTTTGGGAAGGAGAAATGATTTGGTGAGAAAAAAGTGTATATGGGGTGGTGAAGGAAGGTGTGAGGATGAGGGGGGGGATGAGAGATGTGAGGGGAGATGAGAGGAGGAAATGGATGGATGAGGGATGATGGATGGTGGAGATTGTTATGGGTGTGGGGTATTTAGTTATGGAGTTTGTTTGTGGGGTATTAGGTATGAAGTTTGTGAGGTTGTGGGGAGTGTGATGGTGTTAGTGATGGGAATGAGTGGTGGGGTAGGATAATTATATAAGTATGAAGTATGGGAGGTTGGATTGTTGAGATGATTGTGAGGATGTTAGAGATGAGGGTTAAAGATAGGAATTTGAGAAGAGATTGTGGATAAGAATTAGGGGGGAGTTGTGACTGGTGGATTTTTAGAGAGATATGAGAGGAGGAGGAAGATGAGAGTGAATTTAGTGGAGGGTATGATGGGATAAGATTAGAGAAGTGATGAGGGAGGATGGTAGAGATTGAGATGGGGGAGGAGAATTGATGGGTGGGTAGTGGTGTGAGTGATGAGGTTGATTAGAATTTGATTATTAACTTCCCATTTGAGCAGAGGCCCTTGACGCTGAACTGGCTGGAGAACCAGATTTATGTCCTGATCTTCTTGTAGATACATTTGAAATTTTATCTTGTGGTGTAATCTCCTCTTCCATTCCAGCACCTTGTTGAGTAGCTCTTTCAAATGTGTGTACGTAAGTTGTAGTATAATTTCAGTTAACCACCCTTCCACCTGTTCCATGAAATCATCGAATAACTTCACCTTTTTAACCATTGGGTGTATATTTTGCATTCTCCCTGAGGCAGCTGTGAAAGCAGCAGTACATTTTGTTTCTCATCTACCTCATGCCAGAGGTTGAATAGTTGAACCAGATTAGATCATACTTTCCTACGTTTCTCATCTGATTCATTAGTTTCTTCTGATCTTCAATTGAATTGGTAACCTGCTTTATTCAGTGAGATAATAGGTTTGAAATACAGTTTGGTCCTCTAACACAATAATGTCATTGCTGCTGCAGCTGAGTGAGGGTGTTGTCTCGAGCTCAGCTACCTGTTGACTCAGGTGATCTCCAGGTGAGATATGCTTATGTAGCAGGAGACTCCCTTCACCCATGATGTCACGTGACAGCCATCGTAAACTACTGACGAGGTTTCGACCGTAAGTGGTCCGTCTATCAGCTGGCTGGCTAGCAAATAAGCTTCTTGGCTTCTTTCCAAATTTCTCAAGAATCCCAGCAGCAAACACGCCTCCCACCCACATAATTACAGGCAGATAAAATTTAAAGGCAAATGCCATAATATATGACACACACAATTAAGCCAAATAGCCACTACACTCACTCACTCACACTCTCTCACTCACTCACACTCTCTCACTCACACTTTCTCACTCACTCTCACTCACCCACTCTCACTCACTCACTTTCTTTCTCTCACTCTCACACACACACTCTCTCGGTAACCTATGATCTCTAGTGAGCAAGTGTTCGAAGAAGCTCACAAACAAAGATCTGGAGTTCTACTCTTTTTTTTCCTCTTCCTTTATCTGGTCCACCTTAGCTGAAACATCAGTAACTAATATGTTCATCAGACATGACCTGCCCCGAACCACCACCTACAAAATCTCAGCCCTTCCTCTCAGTATTGAGCACTGATGTAAAAAGAAAATGTATCTACGGTATTGGACACAGATGTTAAACCCAATTGCCTGCGGTATCAGTGAAAATTCATGTATATATATTTTTGTAAATAGTTTTCAATATTCCTTGTTTATAATTTGCTATTATAAATGCATTTCAGTGCCGTCAATTTGTGTTATTATAAATGAATTTCAGTGCATCAATTTGTTTTTTGAAATACAGTTTTGGGAAATTTAACGCACTTGGCTTTGGCGGCTGTTATTTTTCTGCTCTGACCATAACCGCTGCTCTCTGCATGTTGTTTATTTGTTGTTCTGAGTTTGGGTCCATGGTATGGATTAGGTATTGGCAGTACTGCCATCTATTACACATCACAGATCCAAGCACAAGCCTGATTTCCCAATAAGCTGTTCATGCACTATTTATGGTAACTCCCTTCAATAACATTATCGAGATAGACACAAAGTGCTGGAGTAATTCAACGGAGAAAAACAATGGGTGATTTTTTTTACTTTGTTTAGAGATACAGCACGAAAACTGGCCCCTTCAGCCCACCGAGTCAGCGATCCCCACACACTAACACTATCCTACACATACTAAAGGGCCTGTCCCACCAGCATGCGATTGCATGCATCTAGCGCGACCAAACGTGGTTGCTTCAGGCGTACGGCCTCGCAGGGCCGATCCCACTTCCAAGCACGGAAGCTTACGGAGTTGTGCGGGGTTGGACCGGACATCGTGCGGGGCTCCGAAAATCCCACATTGTCCGAAAATCCCACGCGCCAACGGCCTGTCGGCCCGCAGGCGCATTGAGGGCGTATGCAGCATCTCGATGGTCATACGCAGCATCTCAACGGTCGTACACAGCGTCTTGACGTCGTACGCTGCGTCTTGACGGCGTATGCCTAGCACGTGGCGTTGCGCGATGACGTCACGGCCCGGCATGCCGTTGCGTGATGACGTCACCGCCTGATGCCGTGCGACTTCCAAATTCAGTCGGCCCGCCTCCTGCCCAACTGATTGGTGAGTATGATGTCGGGACCAGCTCCGCACAACTCCATACGCCTCTGCGGTTCGAATTGGGACCGTCCCCGCGTGGCCGTACGCCTCAAGTGACCATGTTTGGTCGTGCTAAACGCATGCAATCGCATGATGGTGGGACAGGCCCTTTACTTATCTAGACTTAGTTCCTCCCACACTGTTGAGTGCTTTGGGCAGCAAGCTTTGGCCATTCTGTTCGGTTATGTGCAACGTCTTCCACCCTCGATAGGTTAGCGTCCCGAGCTGCCAAATCCTAGCAGAAAGTTTGCCTCCATGTGAGTTTTGGTCGGCCTCTTTTCCTTCTTCCGTCAGCTTGCCATGTCATTGCTATCTTAGGTGCACGTTCTGGTGACATTCTGAGTATGTCCTGCAAATTTCATCCTGCGTCCCTCTATGTCGAGCTGAGAGGCTTTGTTGCAGTTTCCCGGTAGTTCTCCTCGTTTGTGATGTGGTCTCTGTAGATAGTTCTCAGGATCCTCCTCAAGCAGCGTTGTTGGGATCCATCCAATTTATTTTTATCACAACATTGATTTTCCATGTCTCACTGGCACAGAGGGCTGTAGGGAGGGCTGCAGACTGGAAGAGTTTGACTTTTAGCATCTTGGATATCCCACCACTAGACCATATCGGCTGCATTCGTCTGAAGACTGGTGCAGCTTTATCAATTTGGGGTATTTTATAATTTTTACCTTAGCCAATTAAAACCCTAGCGTCTTTGGCATGTGGGAGGAAACCAGAGCACCTGGAGATATCCCACGAAGGTTACGGGGAGAATGTAAAACTCCATATGGAGAGCACTCATAGTGTGGATCGAACCTGGGTCTCTGGCGCTGTAAGGCAGCAGCACAGACGTTTCGGGTCAGGACTGTCCTTCAGACTGAAAATAGGAGGGAACTGGAGGTAAGATTAGACTAGAAACATACAAAATAGGTGCAGGAGTAGGCCATTCGACCCTTTGAGCCAGCACCGCCATTTAATATGATCATGGCTGATTGTCCTGAATCAGTATTAAAGAAGGAAATACAGTTGCTGGAAAAATCGAGGGTGCACAAAATGCTGGAGAAAATCAGCGGGTGCAACAGCATCCATGGAGCGAAGGAAATAGGCAACGTTTCGGGCTGAAACCCTTCTTCAGTCTCTGAACAAGACCAAGGAACAGATGACCAAGGAAGGGTGGAGCCCATAATGGCCCATTGTTGGCTGGGGAAGAGGCGATAATGAAGGGATACAATTAACATTATTTCTGACACAAAACATCGCCTATCCATGTTCTCCAGAGATACTGTCCCACTCAGATATTCTATGTAGACCAGCATTTGCAGTGCAGCAGTCTGAAGAAGGGTCTTGACCCAAAATGTGACCCATTCCTTCTATCCAGAGATGTTGTCTGACCTGCTGAGTTACTCCAGCATTTTATGTCCAGCATCAGCAGTTCTTTGTTTTCATATTCTCCCTTTTACCCATTCTGCCCCCACTCTCAATTCCTCCTTTCACACCACATCTGCACCCAGGTTGAGCCATCCGAATATTCATGGGTATAATACCAAACACTCAAATAATAAAATTTCATTATATGCAGACGAGATATTATATATTACAAATTCGCAAATTAGCATACCAAATATACTAAATTTAATAGAGGAATTTTGTTCTTTTTCAGGATATAGAATAAATTGGAACAAAAGCAAAATTATGACGATAAAACCTCAAGAGTCAACACATCTGTTGAAATTCCCTATTAGAATTACAACAGAAAAATTTAAGTATTTGGGCATCCAAATTACTAGGAACTATAAATCATTACTCAACGCAAACTATATGCGTTTATTAACTAAATTAAATGGGTTGATTAAATTTTGGAAAACACTGCCGATGTCTTTAATAGGCAGAATAAACGCGATAAAAATGATCTTCTTACCACAAATACTGTACCTATTTCAATCAATACCAATATACGTACCTAAAAAAATTATTTAAAAATCTAGATTCTGATATTATAAATTTCATATGGGATTATAAATCACACAGAATTTAAAAAAAACACGTGTAAATCTAAAGAATCAGGGGGACTGACACTCCCTAACATTGTATTATTATTGGGCAGTGAATATTAAAAATATAATCTACTGGTTGGACAGTTCTGCCCAACAGGTAGATTGGATAAGAATGGAGAAAGAGGATTGTTCCCCTTATAATATAGGAGCGATCCTTCTTTCCTCGATAAAACTGAACAATATAATATACAAGAAGAATCCAATTATTCATAGTATAATACGAATTTGAAAACAAAATTAACGTTAAAATTAAGAAAATTATCGCTTCTTTCTCCAACAGCTAATAATCCCTCATTCAAACCATCCATTATTGATAAAACGTTTATCCATTGGGAAAGAATAGGAATTAAAATGATGGGAGATATGTATGAAATGGGAAAACTTATCATTCCAACATCTACACCTAAAATATAATTTGAAAAGTAATCAATATTTCAAATACCTTCAAATTCAAGATTATTTGAAAAAGTATATACAAGGATATCAAACTTTAACCCCGGATTTATTGGAGGAAGGAATGAATAGAAAGGCAGAATCAAGTAATTTAATATCTTACTTATATAATATAATTCTAAATATAGAGACATCAACGACAGAGGCAATTAGAAGAGACTGGGAACAAGAGTTATTGATAAAAATTCCGAACGATAGATGGGATAAAAATTTATTATATGTAAATAAATGTTCAATGAATGTAACACATAACTTAATTCAATTTAAAATTTTACATAGATTATATTATGCGAAAACAAGACTGAATAAAATATTTTCAAATGTTTCCCCCATCTGCGACAAATGTTTAACTCAAAATGCCACTATAGCACATTCCTTTGTCTCTTGTACAAAACTGTATACATTTTGGGATTAACATTTTTGGAATTTTTACAAAACTATTTAACACAAAATTGAACCCCAATACAGAATTGATTATCTTTGGATCAATGGAAGAGGGAAGTAAACAAACATATTCCAAGAAGCTTTTCTTAATTATGGTCTAATAACAGCAAAAAAACTTATACTTAAATTTTGGAAAAGCACACCTACGCCAACATTCAAAATGTGGATCTCAAGCATGTCTGAAACGCTACACCTTGAAGAAATGAGATTCCTCCTACTAGGCAAAGTAGACCAATTCTTAAAGATTTGGTCTCCTTTTATCAACTTTTTACAAGCATATGGTGCAACATAACATAACCTTAGAAATTAAATGGTTTAGAACTGGGTGACGGATGGGCAGAAATACGAGATAGGTAGATCTCTCCTAATCTCTCTTTTCTTTACTTTCTCAATTTCTTTACTTTCTCAAAAGATTATTTCAATCTTTTAGCTTCTCATCTCTGATTTCTTTATTTCTTTAGCTTTCTGTTTCTACTCGCTTGTCTATCTATTCCGACACTCTTTATTTATTTTTTCTCTCACTGTTCTTTTATTATTAAATCAAAAGTATGAAGTTGTACAAGAATGAAAATATGTATTTATGTATTAGGTACTTAAGTACCAGACAATTGTACTTACTTCTAACAAAAATAAACAAACAAAAAAAAATAAAAAAATAGGTGCAGCACATATAAAGTGATAAGGATATAAAGTGCTGGATGGCCCTGAACTTCCCCCAACTAAACGAGAGTAAGTCTGAGGTCATCCTTCTCGGCCCCTTCGACTCAATCAAAATGATAGCAGGCAGCCTTGGAAGCCTTACCCCACTACTCAAACCTCACGTCAAAAATCTTGGCGTGATATTTGACTCAGCACTGAAGTTTGACAAACAAGTCAATGCCGTGGTAAAAGCTAGCTTCATTCAGCTTCGGATGATAGCTAAAATAAAACAATTCCTCCAGTTTTATGACATCGAAAAGATCATCCATACATTTATCTCCTCCCGCCTAGATTACTGTAACTCCCTTTACACTGGCATCAGCCAATCTTCCCTGTCCCGCCTGCAACTGGTCCAAAACGCCGCAGCGAGGACAGCGAGACGGGCACCCGAAAAAGGGACCACATCACCCCGATCCTGGCCTCTCTCCACTGGCTCCCTGTGCGGTTCCGAATAAATTTCAAGACCCTCCTCTTTGTCTACAAAGCCCTCAATGGGCGTGCACCCACCTACATTAACCATATAACCATATAACTAAAAGTTAGAACCATGTAAAGGTTCTAACTTTTTGTAAACAAAATGTTTTAATCATAAAACAACCATATAACAATTACAGCACGGAAACAGGCCCTCTCGGCCCTTCCAGTCCGTGCCGACCATTTGTTTTCCCCTAGTCCCATCTACCTGCACTCAGACCATACCCCTCCATTCCCTTCATGTCCATATACCTATCCACTTTACTCTTAAATGTTAAAATCGATCCTGCCTCCACCACTTCTGCTGGAAGCTCATTCCACACAGCCACCACCCTCTGAGTAAAGAAGTTCCCCCTCACGTTACCCCGAAACCTCATGTCCCTTAATTCTCATGTCATTCCCTCTTGTTTGAATCTTCCCTACCCTCAATGGGAAAAACGTATCCACGTCAACTCTGTCTATCCCTTTCATCATTTTAAAGACCTCAATCAAGTCCCCCCTTAACCTTCTGCGCTCCAAAGAATAAAGACCTAACTTGTTCAACCTTTCTCTGTAACATAGTTCGCTGGAACCCTGGCAACATTCTAGTAAATCTCCTCTGTACTCCCTCTATTTTGTTGACATCCTTCCTCATTGACATTAAAAGTCTTCTCACCCATTACACCACCTCCAGGTCCCTCAGATATGCCGACTTGGGGTAGCTGAATGTCCCGCAGGCTAGGCATAACATAGAACCATAGAAACATAGAAAAATAGGTTCAGGAGTAGGCCATTCAGCCCTTCGAGCCTGCACCGCCATTCAATATGATCATGGCTGATCATCCAACTCAGTATCCTGTACCTGCCCAGCGTATAAGCTCAGGGGCGACCGCGCCTTTGCGGTTGCAGCTCCTAGACTATGGAACAGCATCCCCCTCCCCATTAGAACTGCCCCCTTCATTGACTCCTTTAAGTCTAGTCTAAAATAGCCGTCGCTCAAGAGGACGCCTTTCCTGACGTCCTCTTGAGCGACGGCTATTTGTATATATGTATGTAGCCTGCTTGTATATACTACTCTTATAACAAATGTAAAGCACTTTGGTCAACGAGAGTTGTTTTTAAAATGTGCTACAGTGGCTTGCAAAAGTTTTCATACCTCTTGAGCTCTTCCACATTTTGTCACGTTACAACCACAAAAGTAAATGTATTTTATTGGGATTTTATGTGATAGACCAACACAAAGTGGCGCATAATTGTGAAGTGGAAGGAAAATGATCCATGGTTTTCAAGCTTTTTTACGGAAAAAAAACTGAAAAGTGTGGCGTGCAAAAGTATTCTGCCCCCTTTACTCTGATACCCCTAAATAAAATCCAGTGCAGCCAATTGCCTTCAGAAGTCACCTAATTAGTAAATATAGTCCACTTGTGTGTAATCTAATCTCAGTATAAATACAGCTGTTCTATGAAGGCTTCAGAGGTTTGTTAGAGAACATTAGTGAACAAACAGCATCATGAAGCCCAAGGAACACACCAGACAGGTCAGGGATAAAGTTGTGGAGAAGTTTAAAGCAGGGTTAGATTATAAAAAAATATCCCATGCTTTGAACATCTCACGGAGCACTGTTCAATCCATCATCCGAAAATAGAAAGAGTATGGCACAACTGCAAACCTACCAAGACTTGGCCGTCCACCTAAACTGACAGGCCGGGCAAGGAGAGCATTGATCAGAGAAGCAGCCAAGAGGCCCATGGTAACTCTGAAGGAGCTGCAGTGATCCACAGCTCAGGTGGGAGAATCTGTCCACAGGACAACTATTAGTCGTGAACTCCACAAATCGGGCCTTTATGGAAGAGTAGCAAGAAGAAAGCCATTGTTGAAACAAAGCCATAAGAAGTCCTGTTTGCAGTTTGCCACAAGCCATGTGGGGGACACAGCAAACATGTGGAGGAAGGTGCTCTGGTCTGATGAGACCAAAATTGAAGTTTTTGGCCTAAATGCAAAACACTATGTGTGGCGGAAAACTAACACTGCACATCACCCTGAACACACCATCCCCACTGTGAAACATGGTGGTGGCAGCATCATGCTGTGGGGATGCTTTTCTTCAGCAGGGACAGGGAAGCTGGTCAGGGGTAATGGGAAGATTGATTGGGCCAAATACAGGGCAATCTTGGAAGAAAACCTGTTAGAGTCTGCAAAAGACTTGAGACTGGGGTGGAGGTTCACCTTCCAGCAGGACAACAACCCTAAACATACAGCCAGAGCTACAATGGAATGGTTTAGATCAAAGCATATTCATGGCCCATTAGAATGGCCCAGTCAAAGTCCAGACCTAAATCCAATTGAGAATCTCTGGCAAGACTTGAAAATTGCTGTTCACAGACGCTCTCCATCCAATCTGACTTAGCTTGATCTATACTGCAAGAAGAATGGGCAAAAATGTCAGTCTCTAGATGTCAGTCTCTAGATGTGCAAAGCTGGTAGAGACATATCCCAAAAGACTTTGAGCAGTAATTGCAGCGAAAGGTGGTTCTACAAAGTATTGACTCAAGGGGGGTGAACCCTCGAAAAGCGCCTGGTATATCCGGTCGTGTTCTAAAAACCTGTGCGGACCAACTGGCTGGAGTTTTTACGGACATTTTCAACCTCTCACCTCTGAGGTCTGAGGTTCCCACCTGCTTTAACATAGAAATTAGGTGCAGGAGTAGGCCATTCGGCCCTTCGAGCCTCCACCGCCATTCAATATGATCATGGCTGATCATCCACTCAGTATCCCGTACCTGCCTTCTCTCTATACCCTCTGATCCCCTTAGCCACAAGGGCCACATCTAACTCCCTCTTAAATATAGCCAATGTACTGGCCTCAATTACCCTCTGTGGCAGAGAGTTCCAGAGACTCACCACTCTCTGTGTGAAAAAAGTCTTTCTCATCTCGGTCCTAAAAGACTTCCCCCTTATCCTTAAACTGTGACCCCTTGTTCTGGACTTCCCCAACATCGGGAACAATCTTCCTGCATCTAGCCTGTCCAACCCCTTAAGAATTTTGTAAGTTTCTATAAGATCCCCTCTCAATCTCCTAAATTCTAGAGAGTACAAACCGAGTCTATCCAGTCTTTCTTCATAAGACAGTCCTGACATCCCAGGAATCAGTCTGGTGAACCTTTTCTGCACTCCCTCTATGGCAATAATGTCCTTCCTCAGATTTGGAGACCAAAACTGTACGCAATACTCCACCAAGACCCTTTACCACTGAAGTGGAACCTCCCTGCTCCTATACTCAAATCCTTTTGCTATGAAAGCTAACATACCATTCGCTTTCTTCACTACCTGCAGCACCTGCATGCCTACTTTCAATGACTGGTGTACCATGACACCCAGGTCTCGCTGCATCTCCCTTTTCCTAATCGGCCACCATTTAGATAATAATTTAAATGCCCTTCTATGTTTCTATGTTTCTATGTTACCTGGTGCCCCAGGAAGGAGATGGAACGAAGGCCAAACTGGCGGGGTTAATGACCAGGCCGTGTTCACGGAGGCGTTGAAACAAAAGAAGGAGGTGGGTGATGTGCTCCGCCTGCAAGGTGATGGCGACTAGAATGTCATCCAAATAAATGAAAACAAAAGGCAAGCTCCGTCCGACCTGATCCATGAGCCGCTGGAACGCCGAAAGGCATCCGAAGCCATTCAAATTGGCCGAACGGGGTGATCGTGGCGGTTTTCGGGACGGGAATTTGGTTGTAACTCCGGACGAGGTTCACCTTAGAGAAGAACGCGGCCTCCTCAAGGTGCGTGGAGAAATCCTTGGATGTGATGCACCGGGTAACGGTCTGCCATGGTTACCGCGGTCAGGCGCCGGTAATCACCGCACGGTCTCCACCCCCCAGATGCTTAGGGGACCATAAGCAGCAGGGAGGCTGTCGGAGCGCCGGACAATGCCCATGTCCTCCATGAGCTGGAATTCATCTCGAGCGATGCGCAATTTGTCTGGCGGGAGGCGGTGCGCTCGTGCGTGCACTGGAGGGCCCTGGCTAGGGATGTGGTGCACAACCCCGAAGTGGAGCTGAAGTGGGACGCAAGGAGCTCGGGAAAATCGGAGAGTTGGGCGGCGTACAGGCCATCGACCTCAGCGACGGCGTTGGCCTGCTGGACGGGCGGGGGCGGGATCCGCAGTACAGTGGAGCCGACGGCCGACCGCGGACCCTTGCAACCGCTCCGTAAATCGATGACGAGGAAGAAATACGCGGAGGAAATCGGCCCCCAAGAGTGGCTGGGCCACGTCCGCAACGATAAACGTCCACTTGTACGGGTGGGAGATGAAAGTGAGTGTAAGGGTGTCGCTCCCGTTAACGTCAGAGAGAACGGGGCCCCGCTTACCAGCACACACGTCACGGCCGGTCGGGGGAAGGATGCTGACGATGGTACTGGAGCCTACCAGGAAACGGCTGCCGGAATGGTGATCGTGGACGTAGAGGCTGTTGTTTGGGCCAATCGCGATCGCCTCTACATACGATCGGCCGAGGCATTTCCCTGAAACGTACAGGGTGGGCGGCAGGGACGTGCCTCCACGCTGTAGCGGAGGTGATAGTAATACCACCGTGCCTACCGCCAATCCCGGGACGCTGCTGTGGTTCTTGGCTGGAAAGTGTGGGCGGGGCCTCCTCGCGGACCCGCCGATGCGAAAGAAGTGCTGGTGCGAGCACGTGGTTAATGACGCAGATATCTTGGTACTTGGTCATCCAGAGCTCGCCGGCCCGTTCCGCGAGCTGCTGAGGTTCGGAGAAATCCACGCCGGCGAGCATGAGTCGAACATCAAGAAAAGCCTGTTCGACCATGACGGATGGCTTGCGATCCCCCAAACCGTCCATGTGAAGGATGCGGGCGGCACGGTCCTGGCAGCTGAGCCCGAAGGTGTGTAACAGGAGGGCCTTGAGGCCGTCGTGTTTGGCGATCGCAGGAGGGTCCCTCAGCTAAGGCAGCAGACTGTAGGTGGACTCTTGCGGCTGGGCTCCCACCACATGGAAGTACTTCGTCTCATCCGCGACGATGCGGCGCAGATGGAACTGTGCCTTAGTTTGAGGCTGACGGCGCTCTGGTAGGCGTCCGCAGCGGCGGCGGGAGCATAATTACCTTGCATGCTGGCGTCCAATTTTCGATTGGGTGCGTTGGGGTCACCGATTTGGTGAATTGACACGAGAGTCGATTTCCAAAATAAGTTTTATTATGACGAAATACACAAAACAGCCAATACAAAGGTCAAACCACAACGACTGAAGGGGTATCGTCCAGAAAGCGCGCGAACACAAACCCCTCGCCATAGTCACACGACCAAAGCACCTGACCGCAGGGTTCGATTACCTGCGGACACCAGCAGATGCCGCTACAATACAACAGGATATGGATCAGTTGGAAAGATGCACAGAGAAATAGCAGGTGGAGTTTAAACTATACTTTTGTGAGATGTTGCACTTTGAGAGCCAAATGTAAGAGAAAAATAGAGTATACTAGACTAAATGGGACCCATTGGGTCCCATGTTCACATGGGAGGAATGGTCCCCCGACGCAATATTCCACCTCTCCACCAATTCCAATATTGGTTGCTAGTGCGGGGGCTTTCTGGAGCGCTGGTATGGGTTTTGTTGGCTGCAGGGACTACTGGTCTCCAGAGGGCTAGTATGGACATTGTGGGCCAAATGGATTCTTGGGATGGCAGCTCAGTCCCTCAAGCCTGATGTGCTGGCAGCTCACTCACTCACGGCTGGTGGGCTGGCAGTTGACTCACGGCTATTACTTGAAATTCCATTTCAAGCAGAGTGCAAGGCCACCAAATTCAAATCCATTGCAAGCAGGATGCAAGGCCACCAAATTCAAGTGCAGTTTCTTACCTCTTCGAGCAGGGTGCAAGGCCACAAAATTAAAGTGCAGTTTCATACCACTTCAGGCAGGGTGCAAGGCCACCAAATTCAGGTTCAGTTTCCTACCACTTCGAACAGGGTGCAAGGCCACTGAATTCAAGTGCAGTTTCCAACCACTTCACGCAGGGTGCAAGGCCACCAAATTCAAGTGCAGTTTCATAGCACTTCAAGCAGGGTGCAAGGCCACCAAATTCAAGTGCAGATTCATACCATTTCAAGGAGGGTGCAAGGCCACCAAATTCAAATTAAGTTTCATACCATTTCATGCAGAGTGCAACGACACAACATTCAAATGCAGTTTCATACCATTTCATGCAGGGTGCAATGCCACCACATTCAAATGCAGTTTCATACTCTTTCAAGCAGGGTGAAACCACCATAAAAACCACCATAAAACCGCACAAAACACCACACTCACAGTTCAGTAGACATTCGGTGTGATCAGTTGATTCACAGCTAAGACAGAGTTGTGACCTCTTCCTCTCCCATCATGCAGAGACTGAGCCACACCCACACTTCCGGGTTTTTTTAAATCCCTCCCCCTCCCAAACCCCCCCAAACAACCATTTGCTTGCAGTGCCTTTTTACTTCAACCCAAACCCCCCAAACAACCATTTGCATGTAGTGCCTTTTTACTTCACACCAACAACACTTTAATTTTCAAACCACATTAAGGGCACTCACAGTTGAGTAGACATGTGTTCAGTGCTATTCAGAGCTCAGAGAGACGTGACCCTCTGGCTTCCTCCATCTTGCAGAGACTGAGTGAGGCACACCACTTCCAGTTTTTATAGTCCCTCCCCCCTCCCACCAGCAGGGGCAGCAGAGAGAATGGCAATTAAAAACAAACATTACTATCTCTCTGATATTTCATCGATGGGAAAAATCCTCTGGTTAGTCCGGCGGAGGGGGGCTCTGAGCGAGGTGGCCAAAAATGACGGCCGTAAGTAGCGGCATTCTCTCGGAAATCAAATCGCAGTGAGTCAAAAGCGGTCAAGATCTTACTTTTAGTAATATAAGATAGTAATTAGCAGGACCTTTTAACAGCATAGATGTACAGAGGAGTCTTGGGATGCAAGTCCTTTGCTTTCTGAACATGGCAACATAAGTTTTGCAATACTGCTTTCTGATCCTGACAGGCATAGCAAGAGCACCATGGGGTGAGTAATTCAATAGTTCTGAGCTCAAACAGAGCAGGCATTTTGGATTGGCCATTGTGAGAGTGGCTGCGGTTGACTTCAAGTGCTGTGTTTGAGTAGAGAATGCTGAGGCTTTGTCTTGAGAAGCTTTGGGGAAGAGGTTGAGCAGTGTAAAGGAAAGATAGGACAAGGACTTTTCAACTTTCTTCTTCAGTCTTACTGTAGTCCAGATGGCACTTAGAGCAGTGGTATGCTCCTCTTGCAGGATGTGGGAGATCAGGAATACGTCCAGTGCCTCTGGTGACTTCAGCTGGAGTTTCAATTGGACTTCCTCAGGAACATCTTAAACTCCTCAATTAGTCCAGTTTCTGCAGCCAGTGGTAATCTAGTCCTCTAGTCTCTCTGATCATCCTAATAAATTAGCACTACAGCCTCTCCTGCCAATTTCCCCTTTCCAATGTGTTGGTCCAGAACTGAGCAAATGATGAGTGATATCCTAGAGCGATGGGAGCTTCTTCCCAAATGCACATCTGGACTGAGAGAGACAGGTGTGTGGAAGTGGAGAGAAGCAACATTCCACAGAACAGCTTTGCCACTTGATCTGCCTGACAGAGCCAGCCTTAGGCTGATCTTCTCAGCTGCGGATGCTGCACTCTGTCAGGTGGGAGGTGGCAACATGCAAAGCCCTGCAGAGTTACCCGAGCTGAGATAATTGCTTCTCAGAAATCCACATCAAACAGAATATTGGTCTCCACTCCCCGTTGATGCGCAAACTGTTTCCAAGACTGGGAGTGTCTAGGACTAGAGGCACAGCCGCAGAATAAAAGGATGTACCTTTAGAAAGTGGACGCAGAAAACATGTCTTTAGCTAGTAGATGGTGAATGTGTGGAATTCATTGCCACAGACAGCTGTGGAGCCCCAATCTTTGGGTATTTTAAAGTTGAGATTGATAGATTCCCGATTAGTAGAGGTGTCAAAGGTTTATGGGGTGAAGGCAGGAGAATGGAGTTGGTGAAAAGATTGAATGGCAGAGTAGACTTGATGGGCAGAATGACCTAATTCTGCTTGTATGACTCATAAACATATTAATCAAGAAGTCATTGTGTATTTTTAAAGCAGAGATTGATAAGTTCTTGATTAGTCACGATATATGAGGATGTGGCCAAGACTTGAGATGCTGAACTATAGGAAGATATTGAGCACGCTAGGACTTTATTCCTTAGAGCACAGGGAGCTGAGGGATGAGGTTTGTAGAGGTTTATAAAATCATGAGAGGAATTGATAAGGTGAATGAACAATGTATTTTTCCCAGGTTTGGGGAATCAAGAACTAGAGGGCAAATATTTAGGGAAGCAATTTAACAGGAATCTGCCAGGCAACCTTTTCGCACACAGAATAATGGGTATGTGGTATGAACAGCAGAGGAGGTAGTTGAGGTGACTACAATAACAACATTTAAAACAGTTAAATGGTTACATGAATGAGAAAGGTTGCGAGCAACATGGGCCAGAAGCAGGCAAATTGGACTGGGTCATATTTGAGACTAATGCAGATCCTAGAGGAATTGGGTCAAAAGGCCCGTTTCTGTGCTGTACAAATCTATAACACGCTATTTTGGTGACCATACTATATCCATCAATTAATTTAATGCCCTGAAATCCCATCAGACCTACCAGGATATTTTTCAGAGTGTGTCTATAGAAATTGGTGACAAACCAAATCGTCAACTGCAGGTGATTGAATTTTGAGTAAAACACAAAGTGCTGGAGTGACTCAGTGGGCCATGCAGCATCTGTGGAGGGAATGGACAGACAGCAGTTGAAGTGAAATAATTACACATTTTCAGAAAAATGTAGATGTTGTTTTAGGGCTAAATAGATCAAGGATCACATGGCAGTAAGAGTATAGAATCTGATTGAATGGTCATGATCATACGGAATGGTAGGTAGACAAAATGCTGGAGAAACTCAGCGGGTGAGGCAGCATCTATGGAGCGAAGGAATAGAAACATAGAAACATAGAAAATAGGTGCAGGAGGAGGCCATTCGGCCCTTCGAGCCAGCACTGCCATTCTTTGTGATCGTGGCTGATCGTCCCCAATCAATAACCCGTGCCTGCCTTCTCCCCATATCCCTTGATTCCACTAGCCCCGAGAGCTCTATCTAACTCTCTCTTAAATCCATCCAGTGATTTGGCCTCCACTGCTCTCTGTGGCAGGGAATTCCACAAATTCACAACTCTCTGGGTGAAAAGTTTTTTCTCACCTCAGTCTGAAATGGCCTCCCCTTTATTCTAAGACTGTGGCCCCTGGTTCTGGACTCGCCCAACATTTTTTCCTGCATTTAGCTTGTCCAGTCCAGATCCCCCCTCATCCTTCTAAACTCCAGTGAATACAAGCCAAGCATGACAGTCCCGCCATCCCAGGGACCAATCTCGTAAACTTACACTGCACTGCCTCAATCACAAGGATGTCCTTCCTCAAATTGGGTGACTTCAAATTAGCGAGACCCTTCTTCCGACTGATGTGGGGGTGGGAGGGTGGGAAGAAGAAAGGAAGAAGCAGAGACAGTGGGCTGTGGGAGATCTGGGAAGGAGAGGGCAAAGAGGGAGAAAGCAAGGACTACCTGAAATTGGAGGTCAATGTTCATACCACTGCGGTGTAAACTACCCAAGCGAAATATGAGGTGTTGCTCCTCCAATTTACAGTGGGACTCACTCTGGTCATGGAGGAGGCCCAGGACAGAAAGGTCGGATTCGGATGTGAGGGGAGTTGAAGTGCTGAGCCAATAGTAGATCTGGCTGGTTATTGCGAACTGAGCGAGGTGTTGGGCGAAGCGATCGCCATGCCTAGGCTTGGTGTCACCGATGTAGAGCAGCTGACAGCTAGAGCAGCGGATGCAATAGATGAGGTTGGAGGAGGTGCAGGTGAACCTCTGCCGCACCTGGAAAGACTGCTTAGGTCCTTGGATGGAGTCAAGGGGGGTAAAGTGACAAGTGTAGCATTTCCTTCGGTTGCATGGGAAAGTACCAAGGGAGGAGGTGGTTTGGGTGGGAAGGGACGAATTGACCAGGGAGTTATGCAGGAAGCGGTCTTGCGGAAAGCCAACAGGGGAGGAGATGGGAACGTGGCCAGTGGTGGGATCCCGTTGGAGGTGGTGAAAATGTCGGAGGATTATCCGTTGTATGTGTCGGCTGGTAGGGTGGAAGGTGAGGACAAGGGGATTCTGCCCTTGTTACAAGTGGGGGGATGGGGAGTGAGAGCAGAGCTACGGGGTATAGAAGAGACCCTGGTGAAAGCCTCATCTATAGTCGAAGAGGGGAACCCCCGTTCCCTAAAGAATGAGGACATCTCCGATGCCCTGGTTTGGAACACCTCATCCTGGGTGCATGGGAGTCCAGATAGCCATGAGAACGGCAGAGTAGGTTCTTCAGGTAAAATGGCCTACGCATAGAGTCATAGAACCCAACCGCATGGAAGCATGCCCTTCCAGGTGAGTTCAGTTCACATGCCATCCTCTAATTTCATCTACTGCATCCAGTGCTCCCAATGTGGCCACCTGTATATCTGCGAGACCAATTCATAGACTAGGTGACCGTTTTGCTGAACATTTGGGCTTGGTCCACAAAGGCCTACTGGGTCTCCCAGTTGCTAACCATTTTAACTCCCCTTCCCTTTTCTGGCAATGACATTTCTGTCCTTGGCCTCCTCCATTGCCAGAGTGAAGCCACACTCAAACTGAAAGAACATTGCCTCATCTTCCATTTGAGTAGCTTCCAACCCAACGGCATAAAAATGGAATTCTACAATTGTAGTAACACCCTCCCTTCTCCCCCTGCTCTTATGTACTGGTCCCCCATCCCCCATCACAATGTGCACCATTTCTCCCACTATCCTGTCCCCCCCTCGCCCACCTCACTGTGTCACCTTCCACCTATATCCTTCCCTCTGGCTCAACATTTCACTTCTCCTTCATTCCTCTCCTTAACTGATGTATTTTGTCTCCATTTGTCTCTTTCTGTTACCCTTTTGTATTTTTCATCTTTGTCCTTCCATCTAGCAATCAATACCCCCCCCCCCCTCTGCCTGTATCCACCTACCACTTGACAGACTTTGTCTTAAACCCCCCACCTCTCCACCAGCTGTGACAATCATTCTGGAGGAGGGTTCCGATCTGAAACATGGGCCAATCCATGTCCTCCAAGAGATGCTGCCTGGCTGCTCGCAATTACTGCAGCACTTTGTGCTCAACCCATGATTCCAGCATCTTACAGTTCCTTCTGTCTCCCTACTGTTACGGTCAGTGCCCCTGCCTTGTCGAAGCATATGGGATCACTCAGATAGGTGGCAAGTAGAATTTGCTGGTAAGCCGTTTCATGCTGTAATCGAACATAGAATACGTTCTGCACAGGCTGGCCCTTCACCTGCAATGTCTTCTGCTGAACAGTTTGGGTCAAGACCCTTCTCAGATTTCTCTTTGTATGAACTTAATTACGAAGCCTTCGCCATCGCCTGTGGATGAGAAATTCTACAGAATCAATACATCATGTGTCAAGAGTTTTTGCAGCATGGACACAGGCATTTGCCCACCCATGTCCGTGCTGTTGGGTTACAGGGACCATTTTCGTTGTTATTTCTCTACAAATCTTTGTCCACTGACATATACAGAACAATTGGAAAATGCAGAATTAAAACCCAAGAACTCCATTTCTTTTTTCAATGTTGGTCAAAGGTATGCTGATAATGTAGAGGAAGGATTGTGCATAGATTAAGCCAAATTGGATTATCTGCTTTTTGTTGAACAGCATATTTGGGCAATTATTGTTATTCTTACTTTATTGGATAGATTTCCACTAACTGTACTAACACAGATGTAATTTAGTTCTAGAGCACATTTTTACCTGTCCTTGTGGAGGACTAAGTAGGTTGGGTACCTCTGAGGCAGCGTCTCACGTGGAGGAGAGGGCAGTGCCACTATGGACCTGGCTCTGACCACTACTCTCTGAGTCCCTTTCAAAATCCCTGTCCCACCGAATTGCCATACAAACTCATGATACAACTGGTCACAGGCTTCTGCAAATTTTGATGA
The DNA here is from genome assembly GCA_035221665.1 of Okamejei kenojei. NCBI lineage: Eukaryota > Metazoa > Chordata > Chondrichthyes > Rajiformes > Rajidae > Okamejei > Okamejei kenojei. The sequence goes on along the minus strand of JAVHYY010001038.1, from coordinate 1,246 downwards.
CATACAAAATCTCTTTATATTTAATCAATGATCGTTTAAGCTTGATTGACTTGTATAAGATTAATGCCAAGTAATTAGGTCAACTACCTGCATCCTCTGGCGAAGCTAATTCAACATGTTCCCACCTGTGAGAGTGCAGCACAGCACAGGAGATGTTACTAGTCTGGATAAACAATGTGACAGTCGTGCATAAACACAGTGTGCAAGGTTGTTTCTTGAGATTGCTGTTTCCCTGTGTGAAAAATATTTAAGCCATGTGAGTTCATATGCTTCCGCAGCTTTATTGGGTGTCTTTCTCACGATAGACACAGACTGGGTAGCCTACCCAGCCTTTCCTTGCCGTCAATCTGTCATAGTGAAAACTATACATCTTCTAGATGCGCTTGGACACATCCTCAGTGGATGTTCCCAGCATATAATTAAGAGTGAGTTTGGATGTGCCCTTGTGGCTAAGGGATCAGAGGGTAATGGAGAGAAGCAGGTACGGGATACTGAGTGTGATGATCAGCCTGGATCCATATAGAATGGCGTTGCAGCTTCGAAGGGCTGAATGGCCTACTCCTGCACCTAATTTCTATGTTGCTATGCTATGTTTCCTATGTTTCTATGTTTCTAACTGGGGTCATCGGGGGGTGTTTTTGGGTCTCACAGCATCAGACACCCTCGCCAAGGCGACCCAGCCGGGTTGATCAAGCCCCAACTTTGCGTCCATCAGCAAACCGCCCCTGATCAACCTCATAATAACTACTCTGCAGGATTGGGAGTCTTCAAGTGCGTGAGGGACTGGGTTCTGTACAGTGAGACTGACCGGGCTCCAGCCTGCATCTTCACCAGAATTCAAGGCCTTGTGTCGCTGCACCTCTTTCTCCTTCTCCGAGCATTCATTCTTCGCCTGATGGATTTTTAGGCCATGGTGGTTCATTATACGCCTTTCTGTAGCTTTATAAGGCTAAAAATGTTAAAACAAACCTCAATGCTGTGTGCCTTAATGCAAGGAGCATTCAAACAATGAATTGAATGCTCAGTTTAGATGTGTAAATGATATGATAACAATTGGTGAATACTGAGACGTGCGCCAGGGTGACTAAGGATGGGAGCTCAACATGCAGGGGTATTCTATATTCAGGAGGATAGACAAAAGTAAGATGAGGTGGGGTGGCAATTGGGTAAAAGCTGTTGAGGCATACCAAGGGGGGGTGGGGGGATAGAGGTAAGAAAAAGTATTTATAATACATATAGGGGGGGG
>JAVHYY010001037.1:0-32821 GCA_035221665.1 Okamejei kenojei | reverse complement strand
CGTCTGTCTCTCTCTCTATCCCCCTCTCTCTTCTCCTGTTCCCCCTCTCTCTCCCTCTCCTGCTATGTCACCACTATTCATCTGTCCCTTTCTCTCCTTCTGTCCCTTCTCTTCTCTCTGTCCCCATCTCCCTCCCTCTGGCCCCCCTCCTCACCTCCTCTCTCTCTATGCTCTCCTCTCTCTCTCTCTCTCTCCTTCTCTCTCCTCTCTCTCTCTCCCCCTCTCTCTCTTCTCTACTTCTCTCTCTCTCTCTTTTGGTCCCCCTTCCCCCTCTCTCTCTCTCATCTCTGCCACCCTCTATCTTCTCCCGTATCCCCCCCGCTCTCCTCTCACCCCACTCTCTCTCCCCCTATGTCCTTATCTTCTCACTCTCTCTCTCTATCTATTCTCACTCTCTATCTGTCACTCTCTCTCTCTCTCTCCCTTCCTTGGCCCCCTCTCTCTCAGTCCTCTCTCTTATATGTCTGTCTGTCTCTCTCTTCTATCTCTCTATGTCCCACTCCCTGTCCCCCACTCTCTTGCCCCTTTTTTCTTCTGTCCTCTCTCTGTCTCTCTCTCTTCTCTCTCGCTCCCCCTCTTTTATGGCCTTCTTTATATTCCTGACCAGATTCCATTCGTACCACATATTGCCGTTTTTCTCCCTCTGACTTTTTCCTCTCTCTGTTCTCTCTCTGTCTCTTTTCTCTCTCTCTCTCTCTGTCTCTCTCTTCCATTCTCTCCTCTCTCCCTCTTCTGTCTGTCTCTCTCTGCTCTCCTCTCTCTCTCTCTTCCCCTCTCTCTCTCTCTCTTGTCCTCTGTCTCTGTCTCTGGTCTACCTGTTGTGTTGTTCTCTGTCTCTCTGTCTTCTCTCTCTCTCTCTTTTTCCGTCTATCTCTTTCTCCATCTTCTCTCTGTCTATATGTGGTGTGTCTCTTTCTGTCCCTCTCTTTGTTTCGTCCTCTGTTCTCTCTGACTCTTTTGTTTGTCATCTCTCTCTGTTTTCTCTCTCTCTTTCTCATGGTCCCCTCTCTCTGTCTCTCTCTCTCTGTCGTCCCCGTCACTGTTTCTATGTCTCCTTCTTCTGTCTCTTCTGTCTGTCTCGTCTTTCTCTCTGCTCTCTGCCTGCTCTCTCTCTCTCTCTCTCTCTCTCTCTCTCTTCTCTCGCTCTCTCTCTCTCTCTCTCTCTCTCTCTCTCTCTCTGTCTCTGTCTCTGTCTCTGTCACTCTCGGTTTGTTCCCTCTGTCTGTCTCCTCTGGGGTTGTAGTCTCTGTGCCCCTGATCCTTTAGCCCAAGGGCCACATCGAACTAGCTCTTAATTAGCCTATGAAGGGTCTCATTGCTCTTCTGTTTCTCTCGGTTTGTCCCTCTGTCTGTCTCTCTGGCGTCTGTGTCTCTCTGCCCCTGATCCCTTAAGCCACAAGGGCCACTATCGAACTACTCTAAATATATCAATGAAGTGGTCTCATTCTCTCTCTGTTTCTCTCGGTTTTTCTATCTCTTTCTCTGCCCCTCTGTCTTTCTTCTCTCTCTCTCTCGCTGTGTCTCTCTGTTTTTCTGTTTCGTCTCTCTGTCTGTCTCTCTTATCTTCTCTCATTCTCTCTGTCTCATTTTCACTCCCTATGACTCTCTCGCTTTCTTCTGTGTCTGTGTGTCACTTCTCTGTCTCTCTATCTGTCTGTCTCTCTCCTATCTGTTCTCTTCTTGTGTGTTTCTCTCTCCATGTCTCTCTCGTCTGTCTGTCTCTTTCTGTCTCTCTCCCTCTCGCGTGTCTATCTCTCTCATTCTCCCTCTCTCTGTCTGTCTCTATATCCTGACTTCTCTCCCTGTTCTCTCTCTCTCTCTCTCTCTCTCTCTCTTTCTGGTCTCTCTCCCTTTGTCTCTCTACTTTTCTCGGTCTGTCTCTCTCTCTCTCGCTGTTTGCTCTACTCTCCTCCCCCTATGTTTCTCTTTCTTCTCTCTCTGTCTATCTCCCTCCTCTTTGTCTCTCCCCCTCTCTCTGTCTGTCTTTCTTTATGTCTTTCTCTCCTCTCTCGCTCTCTCTCTCTCTCTCTCTCTCTCCTCTCTCTCTATCTCTCTCTCTCTCTCTCTCTTCTCTCTCTCTCTCTGGTCATAGAAACCATATAAAATCAGGTGCAAGAGGAAGGCCATTCGGGCCCTTCGAGCCTGCACCGCCATTCAATGTGATCATGGCTGATTCATCCAAACTAGTATCCTGTATCTGCCTTCTCTCGTACCCCTGATCCCTTTAGTCACAAGGGCCACATCTAACCCCCTCATAAATTATAGCCAATGAAGTGGCCTCAACTACCTTCTGTTGCCAGGGGTGGGAGAATTCCAGAGTTTCAGCACTCTCTGTGTGAAAAAATGTTTTTCTCATCTCGGTCCTTAAAATATTTCACCCTTATTCCTTAAACTGTGACCCCTTGTTTGACTTCGAACATCGGGAACAATTATCCTGCATCAGCCAGTCCAGCCCTTAAGAATGTGCACGTTTCTATTAAGATCCCCCCTCAATCTTCTACAATTTAGCGAGTACAAGCTGAGTCTATCAGTTTTTCTTCACGTGAATGTCCTGTCAATCCAGGAATCAGTCTGGCGAAACCTTCTCTGTACTCCCCTCTATGGCAAGACACGAGAGGGATGCCTCTCTCTCTCTCTGTTCCGGTCTCTCTCTCTGGTCTCTGTCTCTCTCTTTCTGTCTTTCTCTGCGCCTCTCCCCTTCTCCCTCTCTCTCTGTTTATCTCTCTCCCCCTCTTCTCTGTCTGTTTCTCTCTGTCTCTCTCTCTTTGTCTGTTTTATCTATCTTTCTCTCTCTCTCTCTCTCTGTCTATCTCTCGCTGTTCTCTGTCTCTCTCTTTGTCCTCCTCTCTCTCTGTCTCTATGTCTCTCTCTTACTGTCTGTCATGTCTGTCTCTCTGGCTCTCTCTCTCTCTCTCTCTATCTCTTCTCTCTCCTCTCTCTCTCTCTTTCTCTCTTCTCTTCTCTGTTATGGCCTCTTGCAGTCTCTCTCTGTTCTGTCTGTCTCTCACTCTGACCCCTCAATCTTTCTGTATCTCTCTCTGTCTCTGTCTCTCTTGACCTCTCTCGCTCCTGTCTCTTTCTCTCTCTGTCCCTTCACTCTTTGTCTCGCTCGCTGTCTCCACTTGTCTGTTTCTCTCTGTCACTCTCCCCGTCTCTCTCTCCTTCTTCCTATCTCTCGGTTCTATGTTTCTCTCTCCCTCCGTCCCTTCCTCTCCGTCTCTCTCTCTCTCTGTCTCTGTCTCTCTCTCTGTTCTTCTCTGTCTCTTCTCTCTCTCTCTCTCTCTCTCTCTCTCTCTCGCTGTCTCTGGTCTATTCTCTCTCGCTGTCGTATCTGTCTGTCTCTATCTCTTTTGTCTGGTTTCTCTCTCAGATTTCTCCCTCTTCTCGCTCTCTCGTCCTCTCTGTCTCTGTCTCTCTGTAACTCTCTCAATTCAATTTCAATAAAAACTTATTGGCATGATAAAGTACATCGTTTATTATCAAAGTACCATACATGACATACATATTTAAAATTGCGATAAGTATAAATACAAGTATCGAGTGCAGGGATAGATATGTCCCTGTAATAATCTCGCAATAGGCTATAGCTCTTTATTGATGTGCTACACGTTCTTGCAGCTTGTAAAGCAGTACAACAGAATAGCAAGTTTAGGCAATTTCAATATCATTTCTTAGTGTCATGGTAACGTCAAATTAGTGCATATTGGTCATTCACCGTCTCTCAGTTATGGTTGATGCTGTTACGTATTGTGCACCAAGATTTCCTTCACAAGGATTATTCATTAGTTTTGATATATCATCTTGTCTTTAAAATCGAGGGGGGGTTGCCAGGACTGAGTTTGTAAAGTAAGTTTTCCTTGTTTTGTCAATTTGTTTTGCTTTTTTGGAGGAAGTACACCCTCTGTTTCAACCTCATCTGTCAACAGTGGCCGCATATCTATTTCTCTTGGTTGCCAGAATCTCTTGTTTTCCTTTTTCAACTGCCAAATAGTGTCACTTAACCTGTATTTGGTGAGGGTCTGTCTCTGTTTTTTGTCTCTAACAGTTGAGAGATAGTTCATGCCAATTTATAGTCTCTTTTTAGGGCACGGTAAAACTTCCCCCTGGTCCTCACCTTTCACCCTATGGAGTCTGTAGACTGTGCAATGTTTCAGGGACTCGGCAACGGTTCTGATAACTACGACACAGTCGTTACAAACTTCATAAAGAAATGTGTGGAGGACTGCATGCCAACAAAAACCTTCCGAGTTTGTTTCCTAACCAGAAGCCTTGGGATGAACATGAGATCCGCATTCTTCTGAACTTCGGGTGGCGCTATGGAGGGCTTAATGAGGACGCCAGCGAGCTCCATGAAAAAAACGCTGAAAAAACCGAGGATAAAATGACCTACCTGCTGCCTGCTGCTTCTGTACCGATGCTGTGAGTGACGTCATCAGGCACGCGACTTATATGTTATGCAGCGCAGCCCCCTCCCGGAGAAACCGACAACTCGTGCTGTTGCTAGGCAGAAAACGGTGCAACAAGAAAAAGGCCCGACTGAAGCCTCGGGCTCAGGTAGGACGTTATCCGAAGAAGATGTGACAAAAAAGACTGCGAAAAAATCAGAAGGTGAAGATCTCATCAAAACTTTTATTGCAGGTGAAATTGCTGCTTTAAGGGAGAAATAAAGTAATGAATATTGGTGAAGAAATTTAAAAAATCAAGAAAGAAACGATGGACTTAAAGTTTGAAATTAATACCAACATTAATACCACAACTAGAATACATCGGATGAGTTGAAGAAAGAAATCGCAGAAATACTGATTGGAAAATGGCAAAGGAGACAAATGAGAAATCAAAAAATGTGAAAACTGACTTTGAACAAAGGCGGGATCCGGTGGAACTGGCACTGAACCAGCAGACGACTGTTATAAAAGACCTTGAACAACTAGCCGAAACAAGCGCTCTGACTACAGCAAAGCTTATTACTGAAAATTCATCCTGTAACTGAATTACTGAGCAAAATAACCGAGAAATGTACTGAATTGGAAGGCCGCCAGAGAAGACAGAACTAAGAATTGCGGGTATTCCAGAAGGGGAAGAGAAAGATCAAGATTCCCCAAGAATTCCACTGCCAAAGTTACTGCAAAAGGTTTTATCTCTGGATCAAAAGCCTTTACTAGCCCGAGCACATAGAGTGATGAGATGCCAGACAAGACAAATGCTCCCCCAAGACAAATGATAATAAAAGTACAGTACGACCACGTCTTGGAGGAAATAATGCAAAAAAACATCAAGAAACAGAAATTGTACTATAAGAAGGACACAGGATCAGTATTTATCGAGATTACCCAGCAAGGTCTCCATGGAAACGAAAAGCATTTAATGAGACCAAAAATATCCTGAGGGAAGTGGAGAATTTGAAATATGGTTCTGAGCTATCCAGCCACCCTAAGAAGAACATTTCTTCACCAATCCTGTGGATGCATTGGACTTTGCTCAGAAGATTAAGGCTTGAGAGGATGCTTGATCCCTCACACTGAATAAACTGACTTTGCAGGACTGGATGGATTTGAAGTGATGACTAACGCAGCTGGAGAAAGACGTGGATTGGAAACTCTCCCATGGATACTAATAATTAGTAAATACACTACTAATACAAATAACTAATAAATACTAAAATTATACCGTTGTATTTTTACTATATCAGAATTAATAATTAACACCAATGACCAATGTTTACTTATAATGGAATGATTAGAGTCAAATATAGAGTTTGATTTCATTTGTCTCTTTGGAAACCTTTCTTTTTACTAGTAATTCTCATTTTTATTTTCTTCTTCCTTTCTTTGCGTTTTTTTTTTTATTTTTATTTTTTAATTAGGATTTTCAAACAAGTTTTAAATATTTGTATCCTCACAATCCGACTATTGGAATCGAATATTTTTACAATTTAATAACCACGGTAAAATATTGATATGGAATAAAAATTCCAAGATATAAAGGGCTGGTTTAAGTTCGCATCATCAACCACGGATGTCGGTAGATGGTTAGCTATGCTAGTATGGCTAGCACGAAAACTACACTAATACTAGATGTAGTTTTTTTCCTTCTTTGTGAACAATACTAATTTCTTAATCTATCCTCTTTTTCTTTAACTATTATAAACTATCATTATTATTTCAGTTTGAATGGAGTTACATATTGGATCAAAGGAGATATACACGTGAGAGACAGTTAAGGGTCTTAAAAATTTTGTCTATTCGGTGTTTGGGTGTAAGGTCGGGTCTGTCGAACTGAACCATCGGCTCTATTATAGACCCCCATAGACAAAAGATGCAAGATTTAAAAATTAATATGGGGAATAAAGGAATAACGTTTTGTAGCCGGAACGTTTAAAGGTATTAATTGAACCAATCAAGAGAGGTAAAAAGTAATTAGCGCATTAAAAGCAATTAAAGCTGATGTGATTTTTTTAATTCAAGAAACACACTTAAAAAAAATTCGAGCATAGTTGAAAGCTAAATGGATTAGATAAAACGTATCATTCTTCTTTTACACACAAATCAAGAGGTGTAGCAAAATATTATTTCGTAAAGGCAACTTTATTCAAACATACATCAACTATAACTGATAACGATGGCAGATACATTATTGTAATAGGAGAATTAAATGCACAAAAAATGATTTTTGTCAATGTATATGCACCAAATCCCATTCCAGTGACATATTAAATGCATATAGTCCTCTGTTTTTTAAGAAAAATATTTAACAACATCCCGGAAATAGGACAACATAAACTTAATAATTGGAGGAGATTAAATTGTAACATTAGATTCCTATTTAGACAGATCCACAAGGACAAAGGAAAACCAAATCCCATCAGTGACATATTAAATGCATATATGGATACTAGCAATATTAAAGATGTTTGGAGAGTAGAAAAACCCAACTGGACGAGAATATTCCATTTTATTCACCTGTACATAAAACCTATTCAAGAATAGATTATTTTTTGGTCAACGCTAAAGTTATCTCACTTACTTACAATTCAAAATACGACAATATTATAATCTCAGATCATGCACTTTAACATTTATGATTAAAATAAATGGTAACACGGAAAAAACGGGGACATTGGAGATTTAATCCAAAAAATTTAAAAAACAAAGCAACTCAGGAATATATTATAGAACAAATCAAGATTTTCTTTGAAATAAATGATAAACCAGAAATATCCTCTTCCTATTATGGGAAACTTTTAAAGCATATGCCCATGGAATTATGATCTCTTCTCAAGCATTTTATGATAAAATGAATCGGAGGGAACAACAGGAAATTGGAAAAGGAGATTAAACAATTAGATACAGAAAACGCTGCTAATCCATCCATAACAACATAATAAAATCGCTTGCACTGAAATATAAATTAAATAAAATGTAACACAGATCAAATTGTAAAACTCTATCAATGCACTAAACAATTATAATTTGAATTTGGAGATAAACCTCAAAAATTATTGGCTCGTCAATAAGAAAGATGGAGGGAGAAAAAGTAATCCATAGCATTAAATCATATAATGGCGAACCATTAGTACAACCTAAAGATATTGAGAGATTTTTGCAATATTCAAAAAATATATTCAGCTAAAACGACAGAAAACAAGATAGGAATAGAAGCATTTAAAAAAATTGTAATTTGAAATGGGTTGGAATCACAAAAATAGAAAATCATTAAATGCTGAAATTTCAGTAAAGGAAATCGAAGAATCTATCAGATCATTAAAAAACAGTAAAACACCAGATGGTTATATGCCCGGAATTTTATAAAACATTTTATGATCTGATTGCACCACGTCTGAAGACAATCTATGAATACATTTATATTCACCAGAAACTACCAGAAACGTTAAATGAATTATTATAACACATATACCTAAAATAGACAAATAGCGGGATGACCCAGGATCATATAGAGCTATAGCTCTTTTAAAAAACTGATCAAAAGATACTAACCAAAATATTAACACAAAGACGATGTACAGTTATTAATAAATTAATTCACCCGATCAAACAGGATTTATACCAAAAACAATATTCCTCATATAACTTGGGATGATTTATACAATGTTATATATCCAAAAAGAGATATTAACAGATTGATGTTTTCTGTGAAGGACTGAAAATTTCCATGACATGGCCATAGCATTGGTCGTTTTTTGCTGTTGGTACAGAAAACACTCTCGATCCCGCATAATTTATCCATAACAAAATATACAGGTTGCAAAGACATTTCTAAAGTCATTTGATGAAAATAGCTGTTAAATCCGACTATACCCATTGACAGGTTAAACATTACACTAACTGACAAGAGATGGTCAATGGACATAACTGCAGCAAATGTTCTTTTGGTAATATGTTTAAAGGTGTCAAAACGTCACATTACCGGGCATTCAGATTAGATGTTATGTGTTGTGAACAGCAATGGAAGATACCCAGTTTAGACGCACCAGATTTAAAAAAAAAATACTGATAAACATTTCCATCATTCCCACTTCAGAATTAACGTTAACATTTCAATTGAAATATCTCCTGACCAAATTTGTGATGTATATGACCAACTGTAGAAGTAAAACCTGGATAAATCCAACATATAGTTGCAATGTTGCTCAATAAATAACTACAGTACTGACACTCCATATTAAGAGCATTGATTTGCCGTTAAAATGAATTCTGTAATAGCGTGTCAACGGGTAGCAGTGACAAATCGAACTGCTTCACGTGTTCACAATTTAATTAATCCATCTTTATGGACTAAAACAAATAATAACATTGGGATTTAAAACACATTTGATTGCATTCCGTTATTAAACATAGTCAATGTTCGCTCTGAAGACATCCTCCAGCAGAATGGGGTCGGGGGGTGGGGGGTGAATCAGTGCTGGGGGTGGATAGATGGCGGGGGGGAGGGTGGTTGTTGAGATGTAAATCGGTGCGGAATGGATGGATTGAGGCAGGTGAATTAGTGCGTGTTGGTTTGGAGTATGTAAAAAAATTGTGAGGGGGGGAGAGCACAGGGGATGTCAGTGGTATAGTGGTGTTGAATGGGGGGATCAGTATGGGATGGATGAGGGGGAGTCAGTAGAGGATGAATGGAGGGTACAGTACAGGATGAATGGGGTAGACAGAAATGTTGGAGAAACTCAGCGGGTGAGGCAGCACCTATGGAGTGAAGGAAATAGGTAAACGTTTCGGGTCGAGACCCTTTCTTCAGACTGCACCCCATTCTTCTTGAATAGAGGGGGATCAGTACAGGATGGAAGGGGGGGGGGGGATCAGTATAGGAATGGATGGGGGGGGGGATCAGTACAGGATGGATGGGGGGGGGGTTCATGTAAAGGATGGATGGGGGGGGGGGATCAGCGCAGGATGAATGGGGGATCACTACAGGATGAATGAGGGGTTCAGTACAGGATGAATGGGGGGATCAGTACAGGATGAATGGGGGGATTTCAGTACAGGATGAATGGTGATGGGCGGTTCATGTACAGGATGAATGGGGTAGACAAAAGTGCTGGATAAAACTCAGCGGGTGAGGCAGCATCTATGGAGTGAATGAAATAGGCAACGTTTCGGGTCGAGACCCTTCTTCAGACTGTACCCCCCATTCTTCTTGAACGGGGGGGGGGTGGGGGGGGTCAGTACAGGAAGGATGTGGGGGGATTAGCGCAGGATGAATCGGGGGGATCAGTACAGGATGAATGAGGGGGGGTCAGTACAGGGTGAATGGGTGGGTCAGTAAAAGATGAATGGGGAGATCAAGACAGAATGGATGGGGGGGGGTGGAAATGTGGGTAGTGCATGGTAAATGGATGGTGGGTCAGTACAGGGTGAATGGGAGGATCATGAGGATGCGGGATGAATGGGGGGTGGCAGGAGCCTCAATGGGAGGTGGTTAGGGTGATCGGCGCAGGATGAATAGATGGGGGAATAGATGGGGGGGGGGCACAGGGGATGTCATGAGGACTGAATAGAGGCGGGAACGGGGATCAGTGCAGGATGGAGGGGGGGAGTGGTCTCAGGATAAGGGGGGGAGTGGAGGGGGGCATACGAGGAGAGAGAGAGAGGGGGAAAGGGGCAGAGGAGGTGGGGAGGAAGGAAGGTCAGCGCTCCTCGGACAAAACATCGCCCCGCTGCCTTGGCCGTCCCTGTCTACCACCGCCAAGTGCCGCTTCCAAAGGGGGAGGCGGTTGGAAACTCCTCGCCACACCGGTGCAGCTTCAAAGATCCTATAATTGTAGGATTTTTGGTGCAGCTGTTTCAGATGGCAGACGGAGGCCTCACCCTCCCTCCCTCCTCCCGGCCTCCGGCGTGCGAGAGGTTTTTGTTTTGAAAACGGTTATCGCCGTTAGATTTGCAAGCAGCGGTCGCTTATCAGGGCGATGGGGTGCGGGAGGAGGGAGGCGGTGGAGATCCGCTGTCACGGCCTGCAAGGCTTCCTCTCTGATGCCTTCATAATCCCCTTTGTTCTCTCGCTCTCTTTCTCTCTCTCTGTCCTCTCTCTCTCTTTCTCCTCTCCTATCCCGCTGTCTGTCCTCTCTCTCTCTCTCTCTCTCTCTGTCTCTCTGTCTCTCGCTCTCTCTGTGTCTCTCTCTCTCTCGCGACCCTCCCTTTCTGTCCGTCCTTCCCCTCTCCTTCCCTCACTTCTCTCTCTCTGTCCCTCACTGTCTGTCCATCTCTCTCTCCCCTCTGTACCAGCCCCCCTCTCTCTGTCCTCTCTCTCTCTCTCTCTCTCTCTCTCTCTCTCTCTCTCTCTCTATCCCATTTCTCTCTGTCCACCTCTCTCTCCTCTCTCTCTCTCTTTTTCCCTTAACATATCTAAATAAGCTTTTAATGTCCTTCTTTTATATTCCTGGCCAGTCTTCAATTAGTCAAATCCATTCAATTACCTAACACCAATTTGCCATCTCATTTGACCCCGGTCCCCTGCTTTATTTCCGGCAGATTATTTATGTCTTCCTTAGTGAAGACAGAAAACCAAAAGTAGTTATTACAATTGGTCTGCCATGCCCTTGTTCTCCATGATCCCTTTCAGTCTACCTTGGGCCAGCTGCTTTCCTCATGTGCCTTTCATAGTTCCCTTTGTTCTCTCTCTCTCTCTCTCTGCTGCAAAACATTCTGGAGGGGGAGGCTGTGAAAACAGCCCCAGTTGTCGTGGTGGCCATATTATTCACCAACGATATAAGTAAAAAAAGGGATGAGGTTTCCTACAAAGGTGAATTTAGAGGCTAGGAGAATAAACTTTAAAAGTAGGACCTCAAAGGTAATAATTCTCTGGATTATTACCAGTACCACGTGCAAGTCAGAGTAAATATAGAGGAATATTGCAGTATGATACGTGGTTTGAAAATGGTGCAAGGGGAGGGAGGGATTCAAATTGTTTAGGGGCAATGTGAACATTTCTGGGGGAGGTGGGACCAGTACAAACAGGACGGTCTGCACCTTGGAATGGAACCAATGTCCTTGGGGGAGTGTATGCTAGTGCTGTCGGGGATGGAGGATTTAAACCAAAGTGGCCAGGGGGATGGGTACAAGAGCAGAGAGGCAGTTGGGTGTTTGTAAAAACGAGGGTAGGAATGCAAAAGGGAAGCAAGGTTGAAAAGTAAACCCATGGCAGGGAGACAAAACCAGGGTCAAAAATCAAAAAGGGCCACTTTTCAACTTATTGTATAAGGGGTAAGAGCGTGTAAAAAACAAGCCTGAAGGCTCTGTGTCTCAATGTAAGGAGTATTTTTTTTTTGTTTGTTTTTTTTGTTAGAAGTAACTACATGTACAGTAGTCTGGTTATTAAGTACCTAATACATAAATACATTTCTATTCTTGTACAAACTTCATACTTTTAGTTCAATTAATATTAAAAGAACCTGTGAGAGAAAAAAAGAAAATAAAGAGTTGTCGGAATAGATAGGACAGCGAAGTAGGAAGTAGAAACAGAAAACGAAAAAAAAAAAAAAAATAATAGGACAGGGTGAGAAGTTTTAAAAGATTGAAAGAGAAGGAAAAAGTAAAATAAAAGAGAGATTAGGAGAGATCTCTTATTTTTGACCATCCGTCACCCCAGTTCTAAAATTTAATTTCTAAGGTTATGTATATGTTGCACCAATATGCTAGTATAAAGTTGATTTAACGGAGACCAAAAAGAAATAAAAAAAAAATTCTTTTTTTAAAGAATTGGTCTACTTTGCCTAATAAGAAGGAATCTCATTTCTTCAAGATGTAGCGTTTCAGACATGTTTGAAATCCACATTTTGAATGTTGGCGTAGGTGCGTTTTCCCAAAATTTAAGTATAGTTTTTTCGCTGTTATTAGACCATAAATTAAGAAAGACTTCTTGGAATACAGTTAGTTTACTTCCTTCTTCCATTGATCCAAAGATAATCCAATTCGGTTTGGGGTTCAATTTTGTGTTAAATAGTTTTTGTAAACATTCCAAAAAATGTCATTCCAAAATGTATACAGTTTTTACAAAAGACAATGGAATGTGCTATAGTGGCATTTTGAGTTAGACATTTGTCGCAGATGGGGGAAACATTTGAAAATATTTTTATTCAGTCTTGTTTTCGAATAATATAATCTATGTAAAATTTTAAATTGAAAATTAGGTTATGTATTACATTCATTGAACATTTGTTTACATATAATAAATTTTTATCCCATCTATCGTTCGGAATTTTTATCAATAACTCTTGTTCCCAGTCTCTTCTAATTGCTTTCTGTCGTTGGTGTTTCTATATTTAGAATTATATTATATAAGTAAGATATTAAATTGCTTGATTCTCTGCCTTTCTATTCATTCCTTCCTCCAGTAGATCTGGGGTTAAAGTTTGATATCCTTGTATATTACTTTTTCAAATAATCTTGAATTTGAAGGTATTTTGAAATATTGATTACTTTTCAAATTATAATTTTAGTTGTAATTGTTGGAATGATAAAAGTTTTTTCCCATTTCATACATATCTCCCATCATTTTAATTCCTATTCTTTCCCAATGGGTAAACGTTTTAATCAATAATGGATGGTTTGAATGAGGGAGGGATTATTAGCTATTGGAGAAAGAAGCGATAATTTTCTTAATTTTAAAGTTAATTTTATTTGTTTCCAAATTCGTATTATACTAAGAAATAATTGGATTATTCTTGTATATTACATTGTTCAGTTTTATCGGAGAAAGAAGGATCGCTCCTATATTATAAGGGGAACAATCCTCTTTCCTCCATTCTTATCCAATCGACCTGTTGGGCAGAACTCTGTCCAACAGTAGATTATATTTTGAATATTCACTGCCCAATAATAATACAATAAGTTAGGGAGTGTTAGTTCCCCCTGATTCTTTAGATTTTACACAAGTGTTTTTTTTTAATTATGTGTGATTTATAATCCCAAATGAAGTTTATAATATCAGAATCTAATTTTTTGAAGAATTTTTTAGGTATGTAATATTGGTATTGATTGAAATAGGTACAATATTTGTGGAAAGAAGATCATTTTTATCGCGTTTATTCTGCCTATTAATGACATCGGCAGTGTCTTCCAAAATTTAATCAACCCATTTAATTTAGTTAATAAAGGCAAATAGTTTGCGTTAAGTAATGATTTTATAGTTCCTAGTAATTTGGATGTCCAAATACTTAATTTTTCTGTTGTAATTCTAAAAGGGAATTTCAACAGAGGTGTCGACTCTTGAGGTTTTATCGTCATAATTTCGTTTTTTTGTTCCAATTTATTCTATATCCTGAAAAAGAACCAAATTCTTCTATTAAATTTAGTATATTTGGTATGCTAGTTTGCGAATTTGTAATATATAATAATATGTCGTCTGCTTATAATGAAATTTTATTATTTGTGTGTTTGGTAATATACCCATGAATGTTCGGATGGCTTCTTATACTTTCAGCTAAAGGCTCTATCACTAGTGCAAAAAGCAGGGGCTATAACACGCACCCCCTGCCTATTGCCCCTTGCCTAATAGAATTTTTCGGGGATAATATATTATTAGTCAGTATTCTAGCCGTCGCTTATCATATAGTAGTTTTACCCATGAAATAAAATTATCTCCCATATTAAATTTTTCCAATACTTTGAATAAATATTGCCACATACTTGATCAAAAGCTTTTTCTGCATCCAATGAAATAATTGCTAGTTCTTCTTCAGTATTATGTGAGTACATTATATTAGACAACCGTCTCAAATTGTTAAATGATTATCTCTTTGGTATGAAACCCTGTTTGGTTCGGATTTACTCAATCTTCTCGCTAGGGTCTTCGTTAATATTTGTTGGTCTGTATTTTAGGAGTGCAATAGCTCTTTATGAGCCTGGGTCTTCTAGATCTTTATCCTTTTTTGGTATAAGTGTAATAGTTGATTCAGTTAGTGTTTCTGGTAATTTTATTTTTCTTTAAAAATGTATATATATAAATCTTGCAACCGTGGAGAAATTATTTCATAGAATCTTTTATAGAATTCATTACTAAAGCCATCTGGTCCTGGGGTTTTGCCATTCTTCAACGAGCTAATTGTTTCTTCTATTTCCTGTAGTGTAATCTGAGCTCCTAATGCCTCTTGTTTCCACCATATTTAATTTTGGAAGATTAACAGTTATCTAAGAAATTTGCAATTTGAGTATTATTTGCAGAAGTTTTCGATGTATATAAATTTTGATAAAATTGAGCAAATCTTTTATTAATATCTTTAGGTAGTGTTTAGTAATGCCATCCCCTTTGGTCTGATTTAATTTTAGTAATTGTATTTTCTGTGTCCCTTTTTTTTTAGTTGGCGTGCTAGGAGTTTATGAGGTTTATCACCAAATTCAAAAGTTTCTTGTTTTGTAATTTGAAATAATCTCATTATTCTGGCCGATAAAATTGTATTTAATTTATATTTTAGTATTAATTATCTTATTATGTTTATCTATAGTTGGTTCTTTGGCAATTTTCTAAATCTAATTGTCTAATTTCTTGTTTCTAATTGGCAATTTGTTCAGTATTATTCTTTTTATTTTGGAAAGCTTGGTATGAGATTATAATTCCTCTAATTAATCCTTAAACGTTTCCCATAATAAGGAGGGTGAAATATCTGGTGTATCATTTGTCTCAAAGAAGAATCTCATCTGCTCTTTTAAATATGTGCAACCTTGTGAGTTATTTAAAATTTGGGGTTTAAACCTCCAAAACGAATTTTTATCGGGCATTCCTTCTAATTTTAAAGAAAAAGTTAATGGTGAATGATCAGAAATAACACTATTATGATATTTAGAATTATATGTATATGGAAATTATTTTTGTGTCCACTCAGAAATAATCAATACGTGAATATGTTTTATGTACTGTTGAATAAAATGAATATTCCCTACTTACTGGGTTAGCGATTCTCCATACATCTGTTAATATTAGTATTTGTCATGTATGTATTTAGGAGTTCACTCGTTTTAGATGTTATGTTAGTCCTTTTTTGTTTTGCTGATTTATCCAAATATGGCTCTAAAACACAATTCAAATCTCCCCCTATTATCACATTTTGATGATTAAGTTCTGAAATTATATCCAAAATTTTACTAAAAAATTGGGGGTTGTCAAAAATTAGGAGCATAAATATTTATCAAAGTAAGTGGAGTAGAATAAATGTCTCCCGTAACTATGGCGTACCTTCCCTCTTTATCTGCTATAGTATTCTTTAATTTTAAATGGTATACCTTTACGAATGATAATAGCCGTGCCTCTAGATTTTAGAAGTAAATGAAGAGTAGTATGTTTGCCCAATCCAATTTGCCTTCAGTCTTATCTGTGTTTGATATTTTCAAGATGTGTCTCTTGTAAAAAAATAATGTCACTTTTTAAGGCTTTTAATTGGGCAAAGATCTTACCCTCTTTTAATTGGTTCATTAGCGCCCCTTATATTCCAACTACAGAATGTGATTCCTCCAGTTTTCTTTTTGTTTATCGTCTGCATTATGAATCATGTTAATACCTTTACTTCATATGGTGCAACCAAGAACCTTATAAAACTCCATATGAGGGATGATCATCCCCATTTTTGTTAAGTTTTGTTGGCATCTCCCCAGGATAAATCTAAGAAAGACCAGAAAGTGTAGTCGTGAAAAAGATAAATAACAAACAAAAAGTGATAATATAATATCCAAAAATAAAGATATTATAATTAAAAAAACAAGCCACCAACAGTGGTAGAAAAATTCTTATTGACTTCCGTAGATGTTTTTATATGTTTCGCTCTGCCCCCTTGACCAATTATTAAAATTGGAAGAGAGAGCGATACAAAGTTCAAAATTATATATAAAAAAATATATATATATATATATATATATAATATAAAAATATATATATATATATATTTATATATATATAATTATATAAATAATTATATATTTATAATATATATATAAAATAAAACATACTCCAATAGCTAGATTAGAAATTTATCTTCCAGGAGGAAAAACAAAATAAGAAAGTAGTTTCTAACATTAATTATTATACTTAGAATATAACAGTATTATGTTAATTATATATATCTATCTATCAATATGCCAGATTATATTACAATTAAGTCTCAAACTTTTGTATCAGACAACAGCAGGTCCCAAGGGGTTAACCAGATTCAACCCTTGGATAACATCCAAGTATCTGAGTCTCCTCCCCCTCCTTTACTCGCATTCTAGACTAAGTCTACTGTATGCATAAAATGTGTTAATATGTTATTAATACTACTACCCAATTTTATTAATTATATTTTATGTAGTATGTAGTTATAATTTCTTGAATCATATCTATATTACACTATATTCTCAATTTATTTTTTTTCCCGCCACAGTTTCTCTTCTTTGTCAGTCCTTTGTTGAAATGAAACTTAAAATCCGACCTTGAATTAACATTCCAAAGATGAAATGCCTATACAGTGCCGTCGAGGACGGTACGCCATTTTAACAAGAGCAGTCTTTTTTTAATATGTTTAAAAAAAAAAAGAGACACAATCCTTTCTTTGTCGTCTCTCCTCGATGTTATTGTAGGAGACCAACTCCTAACAATCAGTAGTCCTCCTTTGTGATACTTTGTGCATATTTAAATGCCTCTTCTGGATCCGTGAATGCACATTCAACATGGTATAGGAAATTCTCCAATTTAGCGGGGTACACTATCCCATATCTTACTCCCGAGACCTCTTTCAGTAGCCTTCTCGTGTTTGTAAACTTATTCCTCTTTTCCACGACTTCAGCTGGAAAATCACGGAAGAATCTTAGTTTGTCTTCTCCAAACATCAAATTCACACCATGTGGAAATCTTTTTCATAATTCCTTCCAGGGTTGAGATGTCATAGAATTTCAGAATAATCTGTCTTGGGGGGGCAGTTAAGACTTGCATGAGCCTTACGTCCGACCCGGTGAGCCATATTCTATTCTTGGGGGCTTCAGGCAGCTTAAGCACTTGTTTGAGTAAATTGGCAGCAAACTCCTGAAAATTTTGTCCAATCTCCTTTCCTTCTTTTAAATCCAATTATCCTCAAATTCTGTCTCTCCTTGCTCTATGTCTCCAAGTCCGTGCATTTATACTTCATTTTAGCAAGCTCCCTCCCCATACTTTCTTGTTTCCTGTTTTAGTCTCTTTATCTCCTTAGGCCATCTCAGTTATTGTATTGTCCCATTCCTTCCATAGCCACTAAGTAGATTTTAGCATTGTATCCAGTTTTTTAATTACAATCCTTATCAACACCGCTTAATGTTTTTGTTCAAAATCCTCCTCACATTCGACCACACGTTTGGTTAGGAGTCATCAATTTTCCCCATCAGCGTATCATTACCATTGTTTAATTTTTTTCAGAGAGGCTTTTGTCCAGGACGAGGTTTCTCTCCTCTCGTATCAGTTTTGAAATAACTTCAGTAACTGAAGCTAATGCTGACTTTTCCAGATGTTCCATTTGTTGCTCCATTAAAGGCAATTCTTAGAATTATTTCGGAAATCAACTTCTTCTATCTGAACTTCCCAGCTGATGTTTGAGGGGATTGAGGAGTTTCTTCAGTTGTTTTTTTTTCAAATAGGCTCTTGTAGCAGATCTTGAAGCGGCTTTTGCTTTCACAGGCTTCTGGCGAGGTTTCTGTCTTTTCATTTAATAACTGCAATTATTCTCTGTTATCAGAAGGATTTCTGATAACAACACAATTAAATAGCAGCTACCGGTATTATTTTTCAGAACTCCCCCATCTTCCAACTCATATTTTAGCACATTAAAACATTCTTCGGGAGCAGAGAGAAACAGCGACGTCTCTCACCCCACCATTGACGCCACCGGAAGTCCCAAGGAGTATTTGTAATAAGATGGATGAGTTTAAAAACGTAAATCCAAAGGGTTTTCTACAGCTATAATTAATAGCGAAAGGATAACGAGGGATGAAATTGGACCATTAGAGAACCAGAATGTACAGCTATCTGCAGCACAGCCAAAAGAGATGGGGGAGATATGAACAATTTTAATTTTCTTCGGTTTTCACCAAGGAGAAGGATATTGAACTCTGTGAGTTTAAGGGAAAGAGTAGAGTAGCTATGGAAACTATGAGATCCAAAGAGAGGAAGTACTGACACTTTTGAAAATATAAAAGTGGATAAGTCTCCAGGTCCTGACAGGATATTCCCTAGGACATCTGAGAGGAAGTTAGTGTAGAAATAGTCAGGAGCTATGACAGAAATATTTCAAATGTCATTAGAAACGGGAAATAGTGCCGGAGGATTGGCGTACTGCACATGTTGTTCCATTGTTTAAAAAGGGTTCAAAGAATAAACCTAGGCAATTATAGACCTATTTTGACGTCAGTGTGGGCAAATTAATGGAAAGGATACTTATAGAGATAATATAATATAAGCATCTGGATAAACAGGGTCTATCAGGAACAGTCAAACATGGATTTGTGCCTGAAGATCATGTTTGACGAATCTTCTTGAATTTTTTGGAGAGGTTACCAGGGAAATGATGAGGGTAAAGCAGTGGATGTTTCTATATGGATTTCAGTAAGGCCTTTGACAAGGTTCCCCATGGAAGGTTGGTTAAGAAGGTTCAATCTTTGGGTGTTAATGGCGGAGTAGCAAGATGGATTCAACAGTGGCTGAATGGGAGATGTCAGAGAGTAATGGTGGATGGCTGTTTGTCAGGTTGGAAGCCGGTGAACCAGTGGGGTGCCTCATGGATCTGTGTTGTGTCCACTGTTGTTTGTCATGTACATCAATGATCTGGAAAATTGGGATAAGTAAGTATGCAGATGAATACTATGATAGGTGGTGTTGTGGATACTGGAGAAGATTTTCAAAGCCCTACAGAGAGATTTTGCGCCATTTGGAAAAGTGGGCTGAAAGATGGCTGATGGAGTTTTAAAGCTGTTAAGTGTGAAGTGCTACATCTTGGCAACAATATCAAACTAGGACGTACATGGTAAATGGTAAGGGTAATTGAGGAATGCTGTGGAACAGAGGGATCTAGGAATAACTGTGCATAGTTCCCTGAAGGTGGAATCGCATGTAGATAGGGTGGTAAAGAAATCCTTTGGTGTGCAGGCCTTTATAAATCAGAGCATTGAATATAGAGTAGGGAAGTAAATGTTAAAATTGTACACAGGCATTGTAAACCAATTCTGAAGTATGTGTATCAATTAATGGTCGCCTAATAGGGATAGACAGATTGACGTGGATACGTTTTTTCCCATTGAGGGTAGGAAAGATTCAAACAAGAGGGCATGACATGAGAATTAAGGGACAGAAGTTTAGGGGTAACGTGAGGGGGAACTTCTTTACTCAGAGGGTGGTGGCTGTATAATGGACGGAAGGGAATGGAGGGGTATGGTCCTGATGCAGGTAGATGGGACTAGGGGAAAACAAATGGTCGGCACGGGACTGGAAGGGGCCGAGAGGGCCTGTTTTCCGTGCTGTAATTTGTTATATGGCTAGATTGGTTATATGGTTAACGTGCAGATAGCTATTAAATGATTATGATATAGTTGGGATCACGGAGACATGGCTCCAGGGTGATCAAGGCAGGGAGCTGAACAATCCAGGGAGATTCAATACTCAGAGGGATAGAGAGAAAGGAAAAATGAGGTTGGGGTAGCGTTGCTGGTTAGAAAGGAGATTAACGCAATGGAAAGGAGAACATCAGCTTGGAGGATGTGGAATTGGTATGGGTAGAGCTGTCGAAACACTAAAGGGCAGAAAACTCTGGTGGTGTTTGTGTACAGGCCACCTAACAGTAGTAGTGAAGTTGGGGATGGTATCAAACAGGAAATTAGTAATTTGTGCGACAAAGGCAAAACAGTTATAATGGGCGACTTCAATCTACAAAAAGATTGGGTGAATACCAAATCGGCAGGGGCATTAAAGAAGAGGATTTTTTGGAATGTATGCGGGAAAGTTGTCTAAATCAACATGTAGAGAACCAACTAGAGAGCAGGCTATTTTAGACTGGGTATTGAGTGATGAGGAAGGGTTAGTTAGCAGTCTTGCTGTACGTGCCCCCTTGGGCAAGAGTGACCAGAATATGGTCGAGGGTTTCTTCATTAGGATGGAGAGTGACATTGTTAATTCAAAACACGGGTCCTGAACTTCAAAGAAAGGTAACTTTGAAGGTCTGAGGCGTGAATTGGCCAAGATCGACTGGCAAGTGATTCATAAAGGGTTGACGGTGGATAGGCCAATGAAGGCATTTAAAGACTGCATGGATGAACGACAACAATTGCTCATCCCATTTGGCAAAAGAATAAATCAGGGAAGGTAGTGCATCCGTGGATAACAAGGGAAATCAGGGATTGTATCAAAGCAAAGGATGAAGCATACAAATTAGCCAGAGAAAGCAGCCTACCAGAGGACAGGGATAAATCAGAAATTCAGAGTCCAACAGAGGAGGACAAAGGGCTTAATTAGGAAAGGGAAAAAATGGATTATGAAAGAAAACTGGCAGGGAACAATAAAAAATGACTGCAAAAGTTTTTATCGATATATGAAGAGAAAAAGATTAGTTAAAACAAATGTAGGTCCCTTGCAGTCAGAAACAGGTGAATTATGGGGAGCAAGGACATGGCAGACCAATTGAATAGCTACTTTGGTTCTGTCTTCACTAAGGAAGACATAAATAATCTGCCGGAAATAGCAGGGGATCGCGGGTCAAATGAGATGGAGGAACTGAGTGAAATCCAGGTTAGCCATAAAGTGGTGTTAGGTAAATTGAATGGATTAAAGGCCGATAAATCCCCAGGACCAGATAGGCTGCATCCCAGGGTACTTAAGGAAGTAGCCCCAGAAATAGTGGATGCCTTAGTGATAATTTTTCAAAAAACTCTTTTAGATTCTGGAATAGTTCCTGAGATTGGACTGTAGCTAATGTAAACCCACTTTTTAAAAAGGGAGGAAGAGAAAACGGGAAATTACAGACCAGTTAGTCTCACATCGGTAGTGGGAAAACTGCTAAGTCAGTTTATTAAAGCTGGGACAGCAGCACATTTGGAAAGTGGAAAATCATTGGACAAAGTCACATGGATTTACAAAAGAAACTCTATCTATTTCGTTGTCTCTAAATGAGATATAATGACAATAAATTGAATACCATAGAATAGAATGTCTGACAAATCTTATTGAATTTTTTGGAGGATGTAACTAGTAGAGTGAATAAGGAAGAAGCAGTGGACGTGTTTTATTATATCTTGGCTTCCAGAAGGCTTTCGACAAGGTCCCACACAAGAGATTAGTATACGAAACTTTAAAGCACAACGTATTGGGATTTCACTATTGATGTGGATAGAGAACTGGCTGGCAGACAGGAAGCAAAGGGTAGAAGCAAACGGGTCCATTTCAGAATGGTAGGCAATAAGATGCCCTCTCATCCTTCTAAAAACTCCAGAGTGTACAAGCCCTGGGAATTAACTTTTAACCTACGCTGGGCTCCCTCGATAGCAAAAATGTCTTTTCCCCTGCAGATGGAGGGAGAGAGGAGAGATAGAGAGAAAGGGGGAGAAAAGAGGAGAGCGAGGGGGGAGAGAGAGGGGAGAGAGAGGGACAGAGAGACTGGGAGAGAGAGATGCAGAGAGGGAGAGAGAGGCATAGAGGCGGAGAGAGAGTGTGTTTGCCTGGGTTTCAGCACCTCAGTTTACAGCGAAAGGTTGAACAATTTGAACAAGATAAGGGAGAACCAGTGGATGTGTTTATATCTAGATTTTTCAGAAGGTTTTCGACAAGGTCCCACATAAGAGATTAGTATGCAAACTTAAAGCACACGTATGGGGTTCAGTATTGATGTGGATAGAGAACTGGCTGGCAGACAGGAAGCAAAGGGTAGGAGTAAACGGGTTCTCTTCAGAATGGCAAGCAGTGACTAGGTGGGATACCGCAAGGCTCCAGTGCTGGGACCCCAGCTATTTACAATATATATTAATGATTTGGATGAGGGAATTGAATACAACATCTCCAAGTTTTGTGGATGACACTAAGCAGGGGGGTAGTGTTAGGTGTTGAGGAGGATTCTAGGAGGCTGCAACTTGACTTGGATAGGCTGTGTGAGTGGGCAAATGCATGGCAGATGCAGTATAATGTGGATAAATGTGAGGTATCCACTTTGGTGGCAAAAACAGAGGGTTTACTATTATCTGAAAGGTGGCAAATTAGGAAAAAGGGAATGCAAACGAGACCTGGTGTCATGGTACACCAATCATTGAAAGTAGGCATGCAGGTGCAGCAGGCAGTGAAGAAAGCAAATAGTATGATAAGTACCATTCATAGTGAAATGATTTGAGTATTTTGGAGCAGGTTCTACTATAGTTGTAACAGGGTTTTTGAATGAGAACCCACACCTGAGATCGAGAGAGGGGGAGAAATAGAGAGAGGCGGGAAAGGAGAGAGGGCAGAGGAGGGAGAAAGGGGGAGAGAGAATGTTGTCTGGGTTTCAGCACCTAAGTTACAAGATAAAGGTTGAACAAGTTAGGTCTTTATTCTTTGCAGCGCAGAAGGTTAAGGTGGGGCTTGATAGTGAGGTCTTTAAAATGACGAGAGAGAATAGACAGAGTTGACGTGAATAAGCTTTTTCCATTGAAAGTAGGAAGATTCAAACTAAGACGACATGATTTAAGAATTAAGGGACAAAAGTTCAGGGGTAACATGAGGGGGAATTTCTTTACTCAGAGAGTGGTAGCTGTGTGGAATGAGCTTCCAGTGGAAGTGGTGGAGGCAGGTTCGATGTTATCATTTAAAAATAAAATGGATAGGTATATGGAACGGGAAAGGAATGGAGGGTTATGCCACTGAGTGTAGGTAGATGGGACTGGGTGAGAGTAAGTTGTTCGGCACGGACTATAAGGGCCGAGATGGCCTGTTTCCGTAGCTGTAATTGTTATATGGTTATAGAGAGAGGAAGAGAGAGAGAGGGAGAGGACAGATAGAAAGAGAGAAAGAGAGAGAGAGAGAGAGGGAGAGAGAGAGAGAGAGAGAGAGAGAGAGAGGGAGAGAGAGGGGGAAATAGACAGAAACCGGCCTGCAGGGCCACATTAAGTGAGTGAAAGAGTGTGAGTTATAGAGTGTGGGGAACCGCCTGCCAGCGCCTGTGCATGCTCCCCCTGCTGCATTAAAGGGAATGCATGCACCACTGGCTGCATTGCTGCCTCCCCCGCCGCGCGGCGACACTTTTATCCTCACCTGATCTTCACAGCTGCATTCCTCTTGTCCACAAAGGCGCTTCCGGCGGGAGGGGGGCGCTTTAGGGCGGCGCACCGGCGCTGGCAAAGCGGGACGGCGGGTCTCAGGCGTCCGGGTGGAGGGCGAATCGGCGCATATTGGTTCCGGGTGTTTTTTTGTTGTTTTTTTGGGGCATTGAGGGTGGGATGGAGAGAAAAAAGGAGGCGGGGGGGGGGGATGATGAAGAGAGGGAAAGAGGGAGGGAGGGAGATAGAGAGCGAGGGAGGGAGAGAGTGTTAGAGAAAGTTTGGGAGAGTTTTGAAAACTTGAGAAAGTTTTGAAGAAGTTTTGGAGAGATTGAGAGAGAGGAGGAGAGAGGGAGAGGGCGAGAGAGAGAGGGAGAGAGAGGGAGGGAGAGAGAGGGGGGGGGAGAGAGGGGGAGGGAGTGAGAGAGAGAGAGAGTGAGGGGAGTGGGAGAGAGAGGGCGAGAGAGGGAGGAGGGAGGGGAGAGCGAGAGAGAGGCGAGGAGAGAGAGGGGAGATAGAGAGAGAGGAGAGGGAGAGAGAGAGGGAGAGGGAGAGAGATAGAGAATAAGAGAGAGAGAGAGAGAATAGAGAGAGAAGGTACGAGGGAGAGAGAAGTAATCAATTCACCTCATCCCTCACCACCTCCAAAACACACCTCCCTCTCTGGTCATCACGATGGCCCAGCGATCAGAGGATATAGTTTTTGCCCAGGCGATAGAAAAAAAAGGTTTTTGCCGCCTCCCAGCGCCAGACACAACCGCGGGAGATCGCAGTCCCGGGGAGAGAGCGGTGGTGTGCAGTCTGGTGCGGGATATGGATGGCGCTTTGGCAGGTTGAGCGGGAGTATCTATGACTTACACGGTGAATGATCTGTGCCCACCAAACGGAGTTCGATGTTCACTCGTGACCTGCGACAGAGGTGATTTCTCCGGCAGCGCCGGCATTCATGACACACCGACTGCAACACTGCAACATAAGTGCGGGTTTGTTAGGTTAATTGACTCTGGTAAATAATGTAAATTGTTCCCCTAGTGTGTGTGTGTTGCTAGGATAGTGCATTGTATAGTGTGCGGGCTACCGCGATCGTGGTCAGCACGGACTCAGTGGGCTGAAGAGCCTGTTTCCGCGCTGTATCTCTAAACTAAACTAGTGTGTGAATGGGCCGATCACAGGTCGGCACGGACTCGGTGGGCTGAAGGGCCTGTTTCCGTGCTGTATCTCCAAACTAAACTAGCGTGTGAACGGGCGATCGCTGGTCCGTACTGACCGGTGGGGAAGGGCCTGTTTCCGCGCTGTATCTCCAAACTAAATGATGCTAAACTGGTTGAAGAACATATTTCAAACATCGAGTGTTCCACACAGTGTAAAATATGTTTTCATTTTATTTGGAAAGGCCACAAACGAAAATGGAGAAAGAGTTGAGTACAGGAGCAAAGAGGTCCTTCTGCAGTTGTACAGGGCCCTGGTGAGACCACACCTGGAGTATTGTGTACAGTTTTGGCCTGTTGGCCTCCATAACAAGAGGAGGAGTATCGGAGCAAAGAGATATTTTGTCAGTGCAAAGGGGCTAGGAGCAAGGCCAAGTGTGCATCCAGTGTCAAGGTCTGGAATAGTAACCAGGGGTGCAGTCAAAGCTGGGGACAATGGGTGTGTTTCCGCACTGGGAACCTAACAGGTAAGCAGCACTGATCAGGGTAAAGAATAGGAGGGCAGTGTAAGGCTGGACTCAGGGACAGGAATGAGATAAGTTATGCAACTGGAGTCAGGGCCAGGAGTAGTAGCAGGTGTGCAGTGAGACCAAGTTCCATACCAATGGGAGGGGGGACACCCTCCTCCCACACCCTACCCCCCCCCCCCCCCCCTCAGCTGGTCTCTCGCAAATCTCACTCCCAACTCTCACCCAATGTTCCAGCAGAGGCAGCCTGCCCTGACATCACCAGACTGCTGGGTGTCTTCTCTGGTGATGCTCTGCCAGACCTGCATTGCAGCCATCTTTAAGCTGATGCTTGTTTTGGGGGCTGGTCCCCTTCATATAACCATATAACAATTACAGCACGGAAACAGGCCCTCTCGGCCCTTTGAGTCCGTGCCGACCATTTATTTTCCCCTAGTCCCATCTACCTGCACTCAGCCATACCCCTCCATTCCCTTCCCGTCCATATACTATCCACTTTACTTTTAAATGTTAACATCGATCCTGCCTCCACCAATTTTTGCTGGAAGCTTATTCCACACAGCCACCACTCTCTGGGTAAACAAGTTCCCCCTCACGTTACCCTAACTTCTGTCCCTTAATTCTCATGTCATGCCCTCTTGTTTGAATCTTCCCTACCCTCAATGGAAAAGCTTATCCACGTCAACTGTGTCCATCCCTTTCAATCATTTTAAAGACCTCAATCAAGTCCCCCCTTAACCTTCTGCACTCCAATAGAATAAAGAGCTAACTTGTTCAACATTTCCTGTAACCTTAGCTGCTGAAACGCAGACAACATTCTCTCGCCCCCCTTTCTCCCTCTCTGCCCTCTCTCTCTCTCCCTCTCTGTCACCTCTCTCTCTCCCCCTACTCTATCTCTCCCCCTCTCATTATCTCTCCCCCTCTCTCCATCTCTCCCCCTCTCTCCCTCCATCTCCAGGGAAGGACATTCGTGCTATTGAAGGAGCCCAGCGTAGGTTCACAAGTTTAATTCCCGGGATGGCGGGACTGTCATATGCTGTCATTTTAAAGACCTCAATCAAGTCCCCCCTTAACCTTCTGTGCTCCAATGAATAAAGACCTAACTTGTTCAACCTTTCTCTGTAACTTAGTTGCTGGAACCCAGGCAACATTCTAGTAAATCTCCTCTGTACTCTCTCTATTTTGTTGACATCCTTCCTATAATTAGGCGACCAAAATTGTACACCATACTCCAGAATTGGTCTTACCAATGCCTTGTAAAATTTTAACATTACTTCCCTACTCCTATATTCAAATGTTTCCTCTTCAACGTATAAAAGGCACGTTCCATTGGGTTCAGATGGGTGAAACAGCTCAGATGTTAAATTCAACAAATGCATCGCATTGGAATAGCTTTGCACGCTCCCGCAATGTTAAAAGCAGCAAATGCATTGCATTCAAGTGATATTGCAACCCCCCACTCTGAAGTTCAATGCATTAAATTGTTTTGCACTAATCTTGCAAAAAACCCTCAGATGTTAAGTGTAACGAATGCATCGCATTGGAACAACTTTGCACCCTCCTGCAAAGTTAAATGCAGTAAATGTGTTGAATTAAAGTGATATTGCAACCCCCCAGATGTGAAATGCATTAAATTAATTGCAATAATCTTGCAAAACCCCTCAGATGTGAAAATGCAACAATGATGCGTCGAATAGATGAAGGAATGTGGGCGGGGACATCTGTGTCTAGATTTGAGGCCTACAAATCTAGACACAGGCTCAAAGCCTAACAACTAGGCCGAGAACCTGGCTTTTGAGGCCAGAAACTCAAGACATGGCTCAAAGCCTAAGAACAAGGCCAAGAAATGAGACTTTCTCTACCTGCCTCTCTCTCTCTCTCCCTCTCTCCCCTCACTCTCTATCTCTATCCTCTCTCTCTCTCCCTGAACTAAATTAAAAAGAAGTAAAACAAAGTGAACTGAATGTAGTTAACTAGTAAAACAGACAAATCACAAGTAAACACTGCTAAAATTACTCTCCTCTCCTCCCCCTCTCCTCCTCTCTCCTCCTCTCTACCCCCCCCCCCCCCCTTCCTTCCCCCACCTCTCTCCTTTGCCCGGGCCTTTGAACAGGCCACGCACTTGCCCAGCCATGGTGGGGATGCCGCAAATCCTGGGCCCGGCTCCGGGCCTAACAATAGGCTGAAGAACCAGGCTTCTAGGCCAGAAACTCAAGACTCAGGCCTCAAAGCCTAAGAACTAGGCCGGGGAGCCGAGGCTTTGAGGCCTGCAATCTAAACACAGGCTCAAAGCCTAACAACAAGGCCGAGAACCAGGCTTCTGAGGCCATAAACTCAAGACGGAGTCAAGCCTAAGACTAGACCGGAATGAGACTTTCTCCCCCCCTCTCTCTCTCTGAACTAAATTAAAACAAAGTGAACTGAATGTAATAAACTAGTAAAACAATTGCTAATCTAAACTAAACACAGCTAAAATTAACTCCCGTCTCAATCACTCTCCTCCCCCCTCCTCTCCTCCCCCCCCCCTCTCACCCTCCTCCCCTCCTCTCCTCCTCCTCCCCTCACCTCTCCTCCCTCCTCCCTCTCCTTCCCCTCCTCCTCTCCCTCCTCCCCTCCATCTCCTCCCTCCCCTCTCCTCCATCCTCTCCTCTCCATTCCTCCCCTCATCCTCTCCTCTCCCTATCTCCTCCCCCTCCTCCTCTCCTCTCCTCCCCTCTCCTCTCCTCTGCTCTCTCATCTCTCCTCCCATCTCCTCTCCTCTCTCCTCTCCTCTCCTCTCCTCCCCTCTCTCTCCTCCTTCATCTCCTCTCCTCATTCCTCTCCTCTCCTGACTCTCCTCACTCTCCTCTAAAACCAAACTAAACGATGATGTGTGGATCCATCAGGAGAGAGCAGGCAGTGGACACCTCCGCATCCACATCGGTGATGCTGAGGGTGAAGGATCAGCAGCTTCAAGGTCCTCGGTGTGTCACATCCCCATGAGGACCTCTCTTGGGTCACTACACACGATACAATAACGGGAAAGCCCGCCAGCGGCTCTTTTCCTGAGAAGAGTGTGGAAGTTTGGCATGAACGCCCAACATCCTCACAAACAGTTGCACCATCGAGAGTCTGCTGACGGGCTGCATCATAAGTCTGGTACGGGAACTTTCTGTTTGCCCCACAGCCACAAATCACTACAGAGAGTGGAGTGAAGGCCACACAGACCGCAACATACTGCAACGTCTCCCAGCCATTCAGGCACATTCCACCACACTCTGAATTACCACACCTGCCAACTGTCCTATCCCGCTCTCTCCTCAGTCACCATCTCTCTCTGTCTCCATCTCTCTCCTGACTCCATCTCTCTCCTCTCATCTCCTCACTCACCTGATCTCTCATCCCTCTGTCTCTCTCATCTCTCCTCATCTCGTCTTTCTCTCCACTACTCCACTCTCTTCTCTCACTCTCTCTCGTCTCTCTCTCTCGCTCTCTCTCTCTCACTTCCTCTCTCTCTCTCTGCTCTCTCTCTCTCTCTGTTCTCTCTCTCTCCTCTCTGTCATCCTCTCCTCTGTCTCTCTCTTCTCTCTCTCTTCTCTCCTGTCTCTCTCTCTCCTCTCTCTCTCTCTCTCTCTCTCTCTCTCTCTCTCTCTTCTTCTCTCTATCTCTCTCTCTCTCTCTCTCTCTCTCTCTCTTCTGTCTGTAATCTGTATCTCTCTCGCTGTCTCTATATCTCTCCATTTTTTTTCTTTTTTTATTTCAACAAAAACTTTATTCGACACAATCATAAATAAAAAAGGGGGGGGGGGGGTGGGGATACAACACATCAAAAACATAATCAAAAATTGCACTATATCAAAAAACCATCATGATAGTACAACAATACATTCATTGTACACAATACTCTGAACCCCACGCGGTGACCAGCGCCCACGGACGGCCTCCAAGAGTCCACGGTATACCACCGCGTGTTCTCTCTCCAGGGACACACGTGCACGGAATGTAGGGCTGGAAGGAGGGGCAGGCAGCCGACTCTAGCCTGACCATCGACCGCCCGCTGCCTGGACCCGCAAATGGCCATATTGTCCAGGCCCAGGAGCAAACTGACAGGAAGGTCCCCCCCCCCAACTACTCTCGCCCACTCCCTGCCTTGTGTCCGAACACCAAATCGTGGGACTAAAGTGTAACCAGAACTTGAGGAACAACCCCTTCAGATATTGGTTCAGGGGCAGTAGTCAAGTAACATCTCTCGCACTCCATATACACGTGGAATACGGTCTCCTCCATCGCCGCAGAAAATACAGGCGACCGGACGAGCCCATTAAATGGCTCAAAAGTTTATTACATACCACCGCTCTGTGCAACACTCGTGTCCACCCCCCAGTTTCCCCAATGTAAGGGGAACAACAACCTCGCTTACAGAAGGATCCCACTGGGACAACCCCCGCCTTCGGGTGGTAACACACGTCCGACCAGCCATGGTGTGTCGGGACTGGAGACGAAGGCAAGGAGGTGCAGAATGTGCAGGAGCATCTGTACAGTGTGCGTCGCTTCGCATCACGAAATGGCATGCTGGTCATCTCAGAAAGGCGACTCAGATTGTGTGGAGCCGGAGTGCCCGAGAAATATCCTGGAGCCTAGGCCCGATGAGCAGATCTGACGGAGCGGGGGTAAGCTTCTCGGAACCACTCTAAGGCGCCTGCCCTTCCTCGACACCCGCCAAGACAGGGTGAGGACCGGCCACTCCCGCAGCCACGACATGCTCCCCTCCCCTCGTGGAGCAACACGCAGCTGAAAACAACCAATTCCATCACTCCTATTAGCACATCCCCGTAGAAGACAGGGCAAACCCCTAGGGCGGGTTGACTTATGCCCACCACCGGGAGCCGTGAGACCCCCCTTAGGCAACGACCCCAACGGAAAAAATACGTGGCCAGAGTGTGCCATCTGGGGAGTTCTCTACATACGCATCTCCGCAGGGTCCAGAGGCGGAAGCCCTCCTGGGTACGCACGCATACCAAGGACTGGCCGCCCCTCCTCTATCGGGAGACTCAGGACCACCGCGGACCCAGTGCCTTCTATTTTCCCCAAAGGAAATAAAACCATATAACCATATAACAATTACACCCGAAACAGGCCTCTCGTCCCCCTTCCAGTTCCTTGCGACCATTTGTTTTCCCCAGTCCCATTACCTGCATCAGACCAATATACCCAATATAACCATATAAATCAACCAGCTTCTTCTGTAAAGCAGTTATTGTAAAGATAGAGGGCAGGACAAGAGTAGCCAGCCAGTACATAACGTGGAGGCCACCAGCTGGTTTATTGACCAACACCCTCCCACAAAGGGAAACTTATAACCGTCCAAGCAGGCCTGACCAGCGTCCCAGACGGGCGACCACTTTTCGTCTCCAAACTCTGCCAGTTTTGCCGGCCAAGCATCCTCAGTGGGACTCAGGTACACACCCCAGATAGAGGAGAGGTGCGTGGTACTCAGCCACGCAAACATTACCATCTCCTCTGGCAGGGAGTCTACCTGCCACTCTCCACTAAACAGTCCAAAGCACTTACTTTCCTCCAGTAATCCTAGCAAAGATGGGCCTGAGAGAAAAACTCCTGGCAGACACGCCATCCTCCGCAGGTCACCAGGATCAGTGAGCATAAGGAGTACATCATCGGCTACGCCGAAAGAACCACCTCCACCCCCCCCCCCAGGTAGGGCCAGGCCTGTCAAACCTCCTCCGAAAGAGACACAGGAACGGCTCCCACAGACCGAGTATAACTGACCCGACATGGGGCATCCCCTGACGGACCCCCCTCCCAAATGAAAAGGAGACAACAACGCACCATTAACCTTCACAAGGCACTCCACAGCAAGCGTACAAAAGCCGACCCGGCCACGAAATGCGGTCCAAACCCAAAAAACGTTTGCAATGTCCCGGGAGAGGTATTCATGCTCTAAACCCTATCAAAAGCCTTCTCCTGATCAAAAGACAGAAAAAGCAGCTGACTGACCATTGCCCGGGGCTAGATGAATCAGGTCCTTACCAGGTGGATGTTATCCTGAATGGACCTGCCAGGACGTACTGTATAGGGACTGGTCAGGATGAATCAGTTGAGACAGCACGGAGCCCAGGCGATTTGCCATGCCCGTGCAAAAACTTTATACTCTGTGCATAGGGAGAGAGAACCGGGCGCCCAGTTCTTCAAAAACAGGAGGTCGCCCCTTCTTGGGCAGCAGCAGCCAGCAGGACAACTAACTGCCCTACGCCCGAGAGGGGCATTCTCCCGGTCGCCAGGCTTATCCCCCAGAACAACATGTGATCTACCACCAAGTACATCCAGAACGCTCTAACAAACTCTTACCGCAGCCCATCCATCCCAGGGGACTTCTTACCGCTCCTGGGCTGATGCAGTGGCACGATGTCAACTCCTCCAAAAGATAAGGGGCCATCAAGAAGATCTGCCACCCCCTATCTACAATCGGCAGGCGCTCCCACAGATCTCGCTGAGCTCCCTGTTGAATCTATCCGCAGTGAAAGGGACCCATATAAGGACCTGACCGAGGTCTTATCCTCTCTGGATCAGTGACAGGGAACCGTCGTCTGCGAGCAGCTCCACGAAGCTGTTTGCGAGCTCCGCCCCTTCTCCAGATGGAGGAAAAAGGAAAGGCGAAGCTCGGTCCAGAATCGCGCAGCATCTGGATCCCCGCGACCTCAGTAGGCGCTCGGGACGCGCAAGAGCAGGCTCCACAAAGCTTCCTTCTTCTCTGAAAACTCTCCCCATTCGCAGGAGTCTTCCCAAAACGACCCAGACGAGACTCCTGCGTCCAGTATCTCCCTCTCATTGAATCTCGAACACTGAGTCCCGCTTTCCGGGTCGACCCCCACGTATAATCCTTACAAAAGAGATGGATGTGAGTTTCCCCAACATCCCACCACTGCCTAAGGGAAAGTGAAGACCTCTGCCTCTCTCTCCACTTCCCCCAAAACCGACTGAATGCTTACCGGAAACACGATCCTCTAGCGCCTGTTGTTAAAGTGCCAGTACGCGGACCCGCCCGAGCCGCGCCCACTGAATGAACTTCCACACGCACCAGACAGTGGTCCGGGCACGGCACCAGCCGCATTGATGTCGCGCGACACGGGAGGGAAAACAACGCTCGTGAATATATATTCGATCAATGCGGGAACACCCCCTCAGACTCCGCGCCCACAGCAGTGGAATCGGGTGGAGGTTCGCAGGCATCAACACTCATAGGATTCATCAACCCTCTCAGCTTTTCGCTAGCAGGGGGCCACATGATTACCAGAACGGTCTCGCGCCTCTAGTGTGCAATTAAAATCCCCACAAGGGAAGCCACATCTTCCTATAATGGTTGCTAACAGAGCAGTCACTCCTGAAGTCGGCCGGCCTGCATCGTGCGGAGTAGGGGCAAACCGTTAAAGAAATGCCACGG
>JAVHYY010001036.1:30000-41742 GCA_035221665.1 Okamejei kenojei | reverse complement strand
CCCTCCTCTCTCTCTCTCTCTCTTCCCTCCCCCCCTCCCTATCTCTCCTTGCTCTCCTCGACTCTCTTCCCCCCTCTCTCTCTTCCCCCTCTCTATCTGTTCCCTCTCCCTATCGCCTTTCGCTCGCTCTCGCTCTCTCTCTCGCTCCCTCTCGCATCCCCAGCCACCTCCCCCCTCCTCTCTCCCCCCCCTCCCCCTCTCCCCACTCCTCTCCCCTTTGCTCCTTACACCGCTGCATTGCTGCCTTCTCCCCTGCATGGCGCGCTTGCTCCTTACCCCGCTTCTTATTGCAGCCAGGATTCCCGCCAACCTACCCTCACGTCCACAAAGCGCTTCGGTGGGAGGGGGGACCTTTAGGGGCGGCGCAACCGGCCTGGCAACGCGGGACGGCGTCTCGGGCGGTCCGGGTGGAGGCGCAAACGCCGCAGCTTTAAGTTCCGTGGCGGCTTTTTGGGGTGTTTGTGCATTGAGGTTGGGATGGGGGGGAAGGAGTTGTTGAGAATAAATTTCAGGAACGTTTTTTGGAGAGAAGACGAAGGGAGAGGGGGTAGAGATAAATGGAAGGGAGAAGAGAGGGGGAGGGGAGAGAGAGGGGGAGGAGGAGACGAGAACACGTAGGGAGAGTTTATGAGAAAGGTTATTGAGATTTTGAGAAATAGTTTGAGGAAGTTTAGGAGAGATTGAAACGGAGAGAAGGATTGAAGGGGGTAGGAGCCAAGGAGGGGGGGAGAAAGTTTGAAGAGAGTTTTGATAAACTTTTGTGATCTATTTTGGGGACTAACTCGCGAGATTTGAAGAAGCGAAGGGCGAGGGTTTAGAGAGGTGGAGGGGGCGAGATAATTTCGTGTGAGAGAAAGTCTGGGAAGTTGGGAAGATTTGAAGAATGATTAACTGATATTTTTGAAGAGAGAGAGAGATAAAGGGTAATCGCCAGATGCGAGGGAAGAGAGAGGGGGACTGAGATAAGAGGAGAGAGATCAGATGAGGGGAAGGAATTTGGAGAGCTTTGGAGGAATGAGTCGAATCCTTTCCTCTCCCCCTCCCTCTCTCCTTCCCTCTATTCCACCTTCCGCTAGTTGTGAGTATGTGTGTGTCTGAGAGGAGGGAGAGAGGAGAGAAGGGAAGGGAGAAAAAGAGACGGTGAGAGAGCGAGATAGGAGAGAGAGAGAAAGGTACCAAAAGGAGGGTAAGGGAGAGAGAGGGATAATGGAGAGTAATAAGAGAAGAGAAGCAGGGAGAGAGAGAACGATGGATGAGGACTATGGGAGGATATTTATTCACCTCTCCCTCCCCTCTTCTGGGTCACGGTGGCCCAGAGTTGCCGCCTCACAGTGCCAGAGACCCGGGTTTCCATCCTAGCGCTGCGACAGGTGCTGTCTGTGTGAGTTTGCATATTCTCTCCCCCCCGTGACCTGCGTGGGGTTTCTTCTCCGGGCGCTCCGAATCTATACCACACTCCCAAGACGGTGGGGTTTGTAGGTAATTTGACTTCCTGGTAAAGATTGGTAAATTTTGTGTGTTTGTGTGTGGATTGCTGTCGGCTGGACTCCACGGGCCGAAGGGCCTGTTTCTGCACTGTATCTCCAAACTAAACACTCGTTAAGAACATATTTCAAACATTCAGTTGTCCACAAAATGTTTAAGAAGATGTTTTTATTTTATTGGAAAGGACACTAAGAAAACAGAGAAAGAGTTTGTGAGTTATAGGAGGCAAAGAGGTCCTTCTGCGTTTACAGGGCCCCGGTGATACCACAACCTGGAGTATTGTGTGCAGTTTTGGCCTGTTTGGCCATTAACAAGAGGGTTGAGTCTAGGAGCAAAGAGGACCTTCTGCAGTGTCTACCAGGGCCCAGGTGAGACTCCACAGCTGGAGTATTGTGATGTGCAGTTTTTGGCCTGTTGGCCTTCATAACAAGAGGAGTTGAGTCTAGGAGCAAAGAGGACCTTCTGCAGTTGTACAGGGCCCTGGTGAGACCACACCTGGAGTATTCGGTGCCCGCACACACGCGCACCCTCCACGCGAACGCACCCACTTCTCTGAAGTTAACTAAGTTGAATTTAATAGGGGTAGACACAAATTGCTGGAGAATCTATGGAGCGAAGGAAATAGCAACGTTTCGGGCCGATCCCCTTCTTCAGACGCTGGGGTCAAACATGCAAATCGGCTCCGAAAGTGAAACTGCAATTCCATTAAAATTCATCCCTCTCTCTCCGCTCGCCTCATCCCTCTTCTTCTCTCTCCCCCCCCCCCTCCCCCTTTAGTCTGAGTGGAAGACCATTACCCCTGTCCTCTCTCTCTCTCTCTCTCTCCTCTCCTCCCCTCCCGCCCCTCCTCTATATCTCTCCATCTTCCTCGCCGCTCTTCCCCCTCTCTCTCTCTCCCTCCCCTCTCTATCTGTCCCCTCTCCCCTCTCTGTCGCTCATCATCTCTCTCTCTGCTATCTCTTCCTCCTCTCTCTCTCGTCTCTCTAGACTCTCTCTCTCTCTCGTTCCCTCTTCTCCCTCTCACTCTCTCCTCTCTCTCCTCTCTCTCTCCCCTCTCTTCTCTATCCTTTCCTCTCCCTCTCTCCCTCCATCTCTCCTTCCCCCCTCCCACCTTCCCCATTGTTCACTCATTTCTTCATTTTTCACTCAATTTTTATCTCTCTCCCCTTCTCTCTCTTTCCCTCCCTCCCTCACCTCCCCTCCTCCCTCCGCAGCCCACACTCCTTCTCTCACCTCTCTCTCTCCTTCCCTCTCCCTCTATCTACCTCCCCTCGTTCTCTCTGTCTCTCTCTCTCTTCCTACTCTTCCATCTCCTCCCACAGCCCTCTCCTCCACTTGCCCTCTATCTACGCTCTCTCTCTCCTCCTACCTCTCTCTCTCTCTCTCCTCTTCCTCTATTTTTCCCTCTCCTTCTCTCTTCTCTCTCTCTACTCTACCCCCCTCCCTTCTCTCCCTTTCCTCTCCCTCTTCTCTAGGGGGCTTTACCTC
Organism: Okamejei kenojei; assembly: GCA_035221665.1. Lineage (NCBI taxonomy): Eukaryota > Metazoa > Chordata > Chondrichthyes > Rajiformes > Rajidae > Okamejei > Okamejei kenojei. The sequence continues at coordinate 38,769 of JAVHYY010001036.1, read as the reverse complement.
TCCCCGTTTCTCCTTTCTCTCTACCTCTGTCTCTATCTCACTCTCGCCTCTCTATTTATATTTTTCTTTCCCTCTCTCCTCTCTCTCTCTCACTCTCTCTCCTCCCCCTCCCTTCCCTCCTCATCTCTCGCAGCCTCATCCTCGTTCATTTCTATCTATCTGTCCCCTCTTCCTCCATCCCCCTTCCCCCTCTCTTTCACTCAATTCTTCATTTTCAATCAATTCATTCATTCTTCATTTCTCCCTCAATTTCTCTTCCCTCGCCTCCTTCCCCCTCAGCCCAACTCCTCCATCTCTCTCTCTCTCCTTCTCCCTCTCCCTCACTCCTGTCTGCAACGCGGACCAGAGAGAGACAAGGGGCAGGTTCCTTCCTCCTCCCTTTGACTCAAAGCTCCAAGATGCGCCACTCAGCGAGCAAAGCGCAGTAGTATGACGTGGTGATTGCCAGACGCCATTTTAACCGGTATGCCTCGACCAAAGATGGCCTGGATACCGTCATGATGGCGTCTACATCTGAATCTTCATCTTACTGCTCAGCTATCAATTACTCTAATCGTCAATGTAGACAATTAGAATTAATTGTAAGAGATCTTTACTTACCACAATAATAAAGTCAATAATTTAACACTTCTGAACGTGTGTTGGTTTTGTTCTTCTAAGGCAGAGGGTCTCCACAATTATGGCCCGCGGGACACATTAGGCCCACCAATATTTTTCGAGCTCAGATTCGAGTCCGGGAACGCGGCGGCTGTTACCGGTTATGTCCCTGGAGTTGTCGAGACTTCACAAGCAAAGATCACAAGCCCGCCGTGAAGAAGGGTGCAATGAAAGGATTATAGAACTCTGCTCTATAATCGTCGGGTGCAACGGTGGGCGGGGTTTCGGCAGCGACAGTCAGAATCAAAAATACTAGAGGAGCTCTGCTCTATGATCTTTGGTCAGAATGGGATGTCTGTGCACTTATAACGTGCCATCGTTCCACTCTCCCTCTCCCCCTTCTCCCCCTCCCCCTTGGCCTTTCACTCTGCGAAACTTGAGGGCAAGGCTTTCGAAGGCCGTGTGGACGGCAAACTTCTCCCTGGCCAGATTCTCGATCACCCCGGGTTCGAGTCGTCTGCAGTGCTCGAAGAATCTGTCTAGCCCGAGCAGGCTCAAGAGAAGCGGCAGATGAGGTCAGAGTGGGAGCGCTGTAATCTGCCTTCACCAACCTGCCGCTTGAGCAGCTCCTTGGGGCGACCTGCTGCTGCTTCTCGTGGCGGCTGCTGGTGTGGTTACTTGTGCACCCTGGTTGCTGCTGGCGTGGCGACTGGTGCTTCCTGGGCGCTGTTGAGTGGTTACTTGTGCACCCTTGGTGCTGCTGGTGTAGTTTACTTGTACACCCTGGGGTGTTGCTGTTGAGGCTGCTGTTTCTCCCTGGAGTGCTGTTGGCGTGGTTACTTGTGAACCCTGGAGTGCTGTTGGCGTGTTACTTGTGAACCCTGGAGTGCTGCTGGTGTGGTTACTTGTGCACCCTGGGGTGCTGCAGCCTCTGTACACTCTGCTAATTCTCCACCGTCCGACGTGCTGCTCCTGTTGCCGTCCCCTGCTACTTGTCGCCCCAGCCACTAGAGCCGGCAGCAGCTGCCGGACCAGGCTGCCTCTGTCCTTGAAACTGCGGGCGCTGCTGGTGGCCGCCGCTGCCCGCATGAACTCGCACTTCTGCCGGTAAATGACCAGCGAGTCAGGCCTGAGCTGCCTCTTGGAGCTGGAGCGACGCACAATGTCCGGCGAGAGCCCCAGCTGCCCACTCTGCTGGGGGCTGCCGGTGGCCAGGTAAGTCTTCGTGTTGCTGCTGGTCCCGCTGCCGCCGCTGCTGCCTTCCTCGGCGGCAGAGCTGCCCAAACTATTGGGCTCCACTTTGCACCCCCTCGCCATCTGGCTCTTCAAGTACTTGGCCTTGTCGGCAGCCAGTCTCTCCACGGTGCTCTGCCGACCCCGCCTGTCCCCCTCCATTTGACTGCCGAAGTAGCCCGGGCCCTTGGGCATGAGCCTGAGCGGCAGAAAGATGCTCGCCTCAGGCGGCATGCTTGCAGTGGGCGCGATCTCGCTCGGCATCTTACTTTGATCCAGCCAAAGGGGACAAACGCGTTTCACATCCACGAAGAAGCAAAGACCAGGACTTCCATGAGCAATGACAGGCTGTCTGCACTCGCCTTCATCCACATTCACTGTGACTTTGCCCATAACTTGGACAACGTCGTGACTAGGTTTGCGCAGTTACATTCTTGGAAAATGAAACTGGAAAACATGATTTATGGCTAAATGGCAATATATGCAGGCATGCCACGAGTGTCTGTTGCCTGCATCACTACACCAGGACTTCCATGAGCAATGACAGGCTGTCTGCACTCGCCTTAATGCACATTCACTATGACTTTGCCCATGACTTCGACAAAGTGGTGACTAGGTTTGTACACTTATTCTCGGAAACTAGAACTATTTTCATGTTGAGTTGATGTTATGTGAAGTTGTTAGGTCAGGAGGACCATTAAAGGTGCACTGCACACATTAACACATTCTAACAGTAACAGGCAATCAAATCAACACACAACATATTTTCAAAAGAAAGCTTTTCTTTACAGCAAAAACTTACATGTATTTTATTTGCAGTTTTTGCATACTCCCATATAACATTTTACATAACATTTTACAACAGTACAACTTGATTATTGAAACAAGAACAAAAAATTCTTGATTTTTAAAAAAATGACCCCAATCATCCCATTCCACCCACTCATTAATCTTGACTCAACCAAAATTATTTCTGAAATATTGGTCATATATTTGGTGCAAAAATGCTCCAAAATAAGTCTCAGAATGCACCAGGGAGCATCTAAAACCTCAGAGCTTTCAGCGCCCTTAAGTGGGCCCTGGAACCCGGACGCGAGGGGCTTCCCACTCCTGATGTGCGCTGCATGCAAATTATTTCACATCAAATTTTTGGAATCCTGTCATGCCACCCCCCTTTCGAAAAACTTCGTACGGGCCTGTCAGGGACTACAAAGAGAAAATGCACTCCATTAATCCCTCTGTGCGCTTTATATCTGTCTGTTAAGGTGTTCAGGTTTGTCAAATATTGAATTGCTTTCCAACAGTGGAGTCTTTAGGTTTATAGAGTTGTGTGAAACTTAAGAGTACAGGGAAGGTTCACCACACTGATTCCTGGGATGGCAGGACTTCCATATGAAGAAAGACTGGATAGACTCAGCTTGTACTCGCTGGAATTTAGGAGATTGAGGGGGGATCTTATAGAGACTTACAAAATTCTTAAGGGGTTGTACAGGCTAGATGCAGGAAGATTGTTCCCGATGTTGGGGAACTCCAGAACAAGGAGTCACAGTTTAAGGATAAGGGGGAAGTCTTTTAGGACCGCGATGAGAAGATCTTTTTTCACACAGAGAGTGGTAAGTCTGTGGAATTCTCTGCCACAGAAGGTAGTTGAGGCCAGTTCATTGGCTATATTTAAGAGGGAGTTAGATGTGGCCCTTGTGGCTAAAGGGATCAGGGGGTATGGAGAGAAAGCATGTACAGGATACTGACTTGGATGATCAGCCATGATCATATTGAATGGCGGTGCAGGCTCGAAGGGCCAAATGGCCTACTCCTGCACCTATTTTCTATGATTCTATGAAACTGATGAAGCATGAGTATTTTCGTGCCAGGAATAAACTACACTAGTTTTGACTATAGACAACTCTCATTTGGTAAATGTCAAAAATATTCTGCTTCTTTTTAAATACTTTTCCCCAACAAGGTAGTGTGGTGCAGCGGTAGAGTTGCTGCCTCACAGCGCGTGAGACCCGGGTGCTGTCTGTACAGAGTTTGTATGTTCTTCCCGTGACCTGCATGGGTTTCTCCAGGTGCTCTGGTTTCCTCCCACACTCCAAAGATTTTCAGGTTTGTAGGTTAATTGGCTTTGGTAAAAAGTCCCCAGTGTGTAGGATAGTGCAGGTGTACATGTGAATACTGGTTGACGTGGACCAGTTAGCCTGACATCGGTGGTCGGGAAGATGCTGGAGTCAATTATAAAAGATGAAATAGTGGCACATTTGGATTGCAGTAACAGGATCCCAAAGAGCAGATTAGTGCACAAAATTAGGGCACATGGTATTGGGGGTAGAGTGCTGACATGGATAAAAAATTGGTTGGCAGACTGGAAACAAAGAGTAGGGATTAACAGGTCCCTTTCAGAATGGCAGGCAGTGACTAGTAGTGTACTGCAAGGCTCGGTGCTGGGACCCGCAGATATTTACAATATACATCACTGATTTGGATGAAGGGATGCAAAGTAACATTAGCAAATTTGCAGATGACACAAAGCTAGGTGGCAGTGTGATCTATGAGGAGGATGCTATGACAATGGAAGGTGACTTGGGCAGATTGGGGGAGTGGGCAGATGCATGGCTGATGAAGTTTAATGTGGATAAATCTGAGGTTATCCATTTTGGTATCAAAAACAGGAAGGCAGATTACTATCTAAATGGCGTCAAGTTGGGAAAAGGGGAAGGCTCTGGGGGTCCTTGTTCATCAGTCTATGAAAATAAGCATGCAGGTACAGCAGGCAGTGTAAAAAGCGAATGGCATGTTGGCCTTTATAACAAGAGGAGTCGAGTATAGGAGCAAAGAGGCCCTTCTGCAGTTGTGCAGGGCCCCAGTGAGACCACACCTGGAGTATTGCGTGCAGTTTTGGTCCCCTAATTTGAGGAAGGACATTCTTGCTATTGAGGGAGTGCAGTGTAGGTTTACAAAGTTAATTCCCGGGATGGCGGGACTGTCATATGCTGAGAGAATGGAGCGGCTGGGCTTGTACACTCTGAAGTTTAGGATGAGAGGGGATCTTATTGAAACGTATAAGATTTTTAAGTGTTTGGACACGCTAGAGGCATGAAACATGTTCCCGATGTTGGGGGAGTCCAGAAACAGGGGCCACAGTTTACGAATATGGGGTAAGCCATTTGGAACGGAGACGAGGAAACACTTTTTCTCACAGAGAGTTGTGAGTCTGTAGAATTCTCTGCCTCAGAGGGTGGTTGTGGCCGGTTCTCTGGATACTTTCAAGAGCGAGCTAGATAGGGTTCTTAAAGATAGCGGAGTCAGGGGATATGGGGAGAAGGCAGGAACAGGTTACTGATTGGGAATGATCAGCCATGATCACATTGAATGGCGGTGCTGGCTCGAAGGGCTGAATGGCCTATTCCTGCACCTATTGTCTATTGAATCTGTGGGCCAAAGGGCCCGTTGCCACACTGTATCTCAAAACGAAAACACTTTCAGATTTAATATTTGCCTTTTATTTCTTGACAGATCTAAGTATGATTAAAACAACCGCTTTGCCCCCTGTGTTGATCAAATGAAAGGGTGTAATTGCCTTAGACTCTCCCCCACCTGCCCTTCACTTCTGGAGTAATAGAATCAAGCTCATAACTTTTGGAAACATCTTCCTTTTGTTTAGTTTTTACAAGTGGGGTTTAATTCAATGCAGATTTAACTTACTCATGTGAAGCATTATCTTGTCCATCAACGTATTTCATTCCTTGCACTTTCAACAGTTTCATGTTGACAGCAAAGTTGGAGCTTGTGTGCATTGACAATGTACTGTAGCTCTTTCATATAAGCAAGACACCAGCTAGACCATGAAGGAACAGAGTGCTGGCGTAACTCAGCGGGACCCTTCTTCAGGACCAGACATCAACGAGTGCTGGGCTCACCATGATGTAGAAACATAGAAAATAAGTGTAGGAGTAGGTCATTCGGCCGTTCAAACCAGCACCGCCTTTCAATATGATCGTGGCTGATAATCCAAAATCCGTACCCCGTTCCTGCTGTCTCCCCATATCCCTTGATTCTGTTGGCCCTAAGAGCCACATCCAACTCTCTCTTGAAAACATCCAGTGAATTAGCCTCCACTGACTTCTGTGGCAGAGAATTCTACAGAATTCCCTCTTCTGAGTCCTAAATGGCCTAACCCTTATTCTTAAACTGTGACCCCTGGTTCTGGACTCCCCCAACATCGGGAACATTGTTCCTTCATCTAGCCTTCACTCCTTTAAGAATTTTATATGTTTCTATAAGATCTCCTCTTATCCTTCTCAGTTCCAGCAAATACAAGCCCAGTCGACCAATTCTTTCATGATATGTCAGTCCCACCATCCCGGGAATTAACCTGGTTTATCTATGCTGCACTCCCCCAATAGCAAGAATGTCCTTCCTGAAATTAGTAAAGGTACAGAAGTGTGAAAACACACACCTCCAGATTCAGGGACAGTTTCTTTCCAGCTGTTATCGGGCAACTGAATCATCCTACCACAACCAGATAGCAGCGCTGAACTACTATCTACCTCATTGGTGACCCTCAGACTATCCTTGCTGGCTTTACCTTGCACTAAACATTATTCCCTTACCATGTGTCTATACATTGTAAATAGCTCAATTGTAATCATGTATTATCTTCCTGCAGACTGTTTTTAACACGCGACAAAAAACATTTCTCTGTACACGTGACAATAAACTCAACTGAACTGAGTTCCTTGTATCTAACATTTGAGTCCAGTTGGTTATAACCACTGTGACCTGTGGTCATATGGTGAAGTGGTTTATTCCCTTCTGGGCTCTGCCGTCCATTCGTAAGATCGCAAGTTTGTAAACCATCATAATCACAGGTGACCTCAGAATGTGCCTGGCCGGCGACCTCACAGTGAACTGCATCCGTAACCATGAGAGACGGGCTCCATTCCATCTGTCAACTTGGCAAACTGGCTCCATTCCATCTGTCAGCGTGAAGTGGGTGCACCGTACCCTTTCTGCCAGGCATTGAAACAGCTGGTAGCTACTAGAGGTCGAAACTCCAACCTTCACGGAGTGGATCAATAACCCAAGCAAGGAGTTTCGAGAATGCCGGTGAAAAAGGAGAGCACCAAGCAGACTTACAAGAGGAGATCAAAGGTGGATCTGAATCTGTTAATAGACCAAGATAAAAGGTGAAGTGACTCAGCGGGTCTTATTCTTAAACTGTGACCCCTGGTTCTGGACTCCCCCTACATTGGGAACATAGGGACGTAGGGCTCTTCTGCCACCTCTGAGCTTTTCTTTATGGGAGAGAATCCTATCCATCCAGTGACAATCCTGTCTCCAGTCTCCAACATTCCTCCACCTCTCCCCTCCCCCAGCCTTCTACCCTCTCTGAACCTTTTTATATCCACTGTTGCTGTAACTGTCTTGGCTTCTCTACTCCAATGGCCCACTCAAACCGGAAGGGTCCCGACCTGAAACGACAAATGTTAGGGAGCATCTCTGGAGAACATGGATAGGTGACTACGAGAGGCCCAGGGAGCCGTTGGTGAGAGAGGGTGGAGTACCGGGAGCTGTGAGTATAAAACACGTCGCGGGGCTTGCTTTCACTGAGGCCCAGGGAGCAGTTGGTGGGAGAGGGGGGAGTACCTGGAGCTGTGAGTATAAAACACATCGCGGGGCTTGCTTTCACAGAATGGTATAAAAACAGGGAACTGCAGATACTGGTTTACAAAGAAGGAAACAAAGTGCTGGAGTAACTCAGTGGGACAGGCAGCATCTCTGGAGAGATGGAATGGGTGACTGAAGAAAAGACCTGAAACGTTACCCATTCCTTCCAGCATTTTGTGTCTACCTAAACAGCTCCTATCCACGTGGCGGTGTGCCAGCAGGCTGGAGGGGCGGGCAAAGGCCTTGCCACAGAGCGGGCAGGTGAAGGGGCGCTGGTCGGTGTGGACTCGCTGGTGCTCCAGCAGGTGGTCAAGGCGGGCGAAGCCCTTTCCACAGGACAGATAGCGGAAGGGACGCTCACCAATGTGGGTACGTCGGTGCTGCCACAGCCCCCGTGCTCTCTTGTCACAGTGGGAGCAGCTGCTCGCCGGCGTGGGTCCACCAGTGCTGCCGCAACTCCCGCGAGCTGTCAACCTCCTCACCACAGTATGGGAAGTCGTAGGGCTGGCAACTGGTGTGCACGCGCTGGTGAGACAGGGCGTGGGAGGCCATGGCTAAGCGATCTCCACTCACCGGGTTGGGGACGGGACGGTCGCCGGCGTGCACCCGCTGGTGGGACAGCAGCTTTGTGGAGCAGGTGAAGCCCTTGCCGCACTGGGCGCAGGTGTAGGGACGCTCGCTGGTGTGGGTGCACTGGTGCAACAGCAGGCTGCTGGAAAGGGTGAAGTCCTTGCCACACTGGGCGCAAGTGTAGGGACGCTCGCCAGTGTGGGTGCGCTGGTGCAACAGCAGGTTGCTGGAGCGGGTGAAGCCCTTGCCGCAGTCGATGCAGGTGTAGGGCCGTTCCCTGGTGTGCACGTGCCTGTGCTGCTTCAGCTCCTGAGACGACTTGAAGCCTTTGCTGCAGTCGGAGCAGGTGAAGGGCCGCTCACTGCTGTGCACCCACCAGTGCTACCGCAGCCCCGATGACTGGGCAAAGCTCTTGCCGCAGGTGGAGCAGGCATAGGGCTTCTCGCCCGTGTGCACCCGCTGGTGCACCTTCAGCACATCTGCTGTCTTGAAGCTCTTGCCGCATTCCGAGCAGTCGAAGGGGCATTCTCCCGTGTGCACCCACTGGTGGATCGCCAGATGGCTCGGTTTCTACCAGGCCTTGCCACACACGTTGCACTCATAACGCTTTTCCTTGTTGTGCCCCGTCATGTGGTCCTCCATCGAAGCTCAGCCTGCACGCCGAGCGGATGGGGGGGGGGGGGCACCCGGGCAGCCCTCAAT
>JAVHYY010001036.1:0-27500 GCA_035221665.1 Okamejei kenojei | reverse complement strand
GAGGTCGGGTTGGTTATTGTGGACCGAGCGGAGGTGTTTCGGCGAAACGATCGCCAAGCCTCCGCTTGGTCTCACCGATATAGATCATCTGGCATCTGGAGCAGCGGATGCAGTAGATGAGGTTGGAGGAGGTGCAGGTGAACCTCTGTCGGACTTGGAAGGACTGCTTGGGTCCCTGAAAAGAGTGGAGGGGAGAGGTGAAGGGACAAGTGTTGCATTTCTTGTGGTTGCAAGGGAACGTGCCCGGGGAAGGGGTAGAGTGGGAGGGGAGGGAAGAATTGACAAGGGAGTTGCGGAGGGAGTGGTCTTTGCGGAAGGCAGACAGGGGGGGAGATGGGAAGATGTGGCGTGTGGAGGGGTCACGTTGGAGGTGGCGAAACTGGCGGAGGACTATATGTTGTATTTGCCGGCTGGTGGGGTGAAGGTGAGGACCAGGGGGACTCTGCCCTGTTTGCGAGTGGGGGAATGGGGAGCGAGGGCAGTGTTGCGGGGTATGGAGGAGACCCTGGTGCGAGCCTCATCAATAGTGGGGGAGGGAATCCCCGTTCTCTGAAGAATGAGGCCATTTGTGATGACCTGGTGTGGAACACCTCATCCTGGGAGCAGATGCGGCGTAGACGGAGGAATTGGGAATAGGGGATGGAGTCCTTACAGGAAGCAGGGTGGGAGGAAGAGTAGTCCAGGTAGCTGTGGGAGTCAGTGCGTTTGTAGTGGATGTCGGTCAGGAGCGTATCACCTGCAATAGAGATGGTGAGGTCAAGGAATGGTAGGGAAGTGTCGGAAATAGTCCAAAGAATCAAAATAGTATTTGAGTGCCGGATGGAAGTTGGTGGTGAAATGAATGAAGTCAGTCAGTTGTGTGTGGGTGCAGGAGGTGACACCAAAGCAGTCGTCGATGTAACGGAGTAGAGGTCGGGGATGGGGCCCTGGTACGCCGAGAACAAGGATTGTTCGACGTACCCAACAAAGAGGCAAGCGTAGCTGGGGCCCATGCGTGTGCCCATAGCTACGCCTTGTGTTTGGAGGAAATGGGAGGAATCAAAAGAGAAGTTATTGAGGGTGAGGACCAAATCTGCTAGGCGGAGGAGGGTGTCAGTGGACGGTATGAGTTGCTCCTCTGGTCGAGCAAGAACCAGAGGGCTTTGAGACCGTCCTGGTGGGGGATGGAGGTGTAGAGTGACTGGACATCCATGGTAAAGATGAGAGGATGGGGGCCTGGAGAATGGAATGCACGGAGCCGACGGAGAGTGTCTGAGGTGTCTTGAACATAGGTGGGGAGGGATTTAACAAAGGGGGATAGGATGGCGTCAAGGTATGTGGAAATGTGTTCGGTGGGCACGAACAGCAGAGACAATGGGTCTGCCAGGGCAGTCGGGTTTGTGGATTTTGGGGAGAAGGTAAAATCGGGCCGTGCGGGGCTGGGAAACGATGAGGTCGGAGGCTCGGGGGGGGGGGGGGTAGGAAGCCGGAGCTGATGAAGTCTGTTATGGTGCTCGAGATGGTGGCCTGGTGTTCTTCAGTGGGGTCATGGTCCAGGGGTAAGTAGGAGGAGGTGTCCCGAGAGTTGGCGCGCGGCCCAGGGTCCGGGGTCTCGGCGCCGGTTCATCTTCATCTTGTTCCAGCTCCAAGTCGCCAACCGCCAACCCCGCCCCGCGCTCCAACCTCCTGGAGGACCGGCCCGGAGGACCAGACCAGACCGGCCCGGAGGACCAGACCGGACCACGGGCGCTCGCTCGCTCGGCTCACCCCACATTTACTCACCCGGCAACCAATCAGAGGCTGTTGCTACTCAACATTTACTCACATGGCAACCAATGAGAACCTTAATTGTGGGGGCTGGAGAAACTCAGAGGGTGAAGCAGCATCGAAGGAGATCGGCGGCGTTTCGGGTCGAGACCCTTCTTCAGCACTCTCCGTCGGCTCCGCGCTTTCCATTCTCCAGGCCCCCATCCTCTCATCTTTACCATGGACGCCCCGCTGAGTTTCTCCAGCCTTTTGTGTGCCCTCGATTCTCCAGCATCTGCAGCTCCTGCTTTAGAACCTTAATTGTCCCCATTTGCGGGTGGGAGCCAATCAGCGGCTGTTGCCGGGTGGCATTTACTCAGCCTGCAACCAATCAGAGGCTGTTGCTACTGAACATTTACTCACATGGCAACCAATGAGAACCCTAATTGTCCCCATTTCAGGGTGGGAGCCAATCAGCGGCTGTTGCCGGGTGGCATTTACTCAGCCGGCAACCAATCAGAGACGGCTGCCAGTGGCGGGCGGGGGAGGGAGGGAGGATGGACTGGGGTTGGCGCTGGGAGCGGAGGGAGCGGAGTGTGGGGGATGTTGAAGCCGCCCCGCCCGCCCGCCCGCGATAGACAGACAGACAGACAGACACCACCGTCTCGCTCGCTCACTCGGGGCTGATGGTGGCGCAGCGGCCGTGGTGGGCGAGGAGTAATGTCGGGGGTTGGTTTCCCTCCCCCTCCCCCCGCACTGACCCGCTGACACCCTCCCCCTCCCCCCTTGAGGCGCCAGTAATGTTGACGGTCCACAAAATGCCTTCTTCTGAAGAAGGGTTTCGGCCCGAAACGCCGCCTATCTCCTTCGCACCCGCTGAGTTTCTCCAGCATTTTGTGTACCTTCGATTTTCCAGCATCTGCAGTTCCTTCTTTAACACAGTAATGTTGACGCGTGAGTAATGTCCTGTTTGGCAGCTTGTTGACCCTCTGTGTTCCTCTCCTGCAGGGTTTAGGAGCCGTTGCAGTGGACGGAGAGACGGGGACGTGAGCGGACATTGTGGGCGGCCAGGGCGCCGGTGAGTCCCCCCCCTCCCCCCATCTGGTGGGGAGTAGTGTCGGGGATGAGGGGAGCGGGATAGGTCCGGACTGACAGAGAGAGGGTGAGAGAAAGAGAGTGACAGAGGGACAGAGTGTGAGAGAGAGACAGAAACAGAGAGAGAGAGAAAGAGAGACAGACAGAGAGAGACAACACACACACACACACACAACACACACACACACACACACACACACACACACACACACACACACACACACACACACACACACACACATATATAGAGAGAAACTGAGACAGACAGAGAGCGTGAGAGACAGAGAGAATCAGAGAGAGAGAGGTAGAGAGATACAGACACAGGGAGACAGTGAGATACATAGACAAAGAGTGGGAGAGACAGAGAGTGAGAGACAGACAGAGAGAGAGGCAGCGAGACAGAGAGGGAGAGAGACACAAAGAGAGGGGGACAGAGAGAGACAGGCAGAAAGAGAGAGTGCAGAGAGAGAGGTAGCGAGAAGGAGTGGAAGGAGCGAGAGACAGAGAGAGAGGAAGGAGGGAGCGACAGAGAGAGAGACAGAGAGTGGAAGGAGGAGAGACAGAGAGTGGAAGGAGAGAGAGACAGAGAGAGTGAAAGAGGGACGAAAGAGAGAGAGATAGAGAGAAGCAGAGAGAGACAGAAACAGAGAGAGAGACAGAGGCAGCAAGAGGGAGGGAGATAGAGAGAGAGAGAGAGAGAGAGAGTGGGATAGAGAGACAGAAAGGGAGAGCAGAGACAGACACGAGAAAGAAAGAAGACACAGAAAAAGAGAGTGTAGAGAGAGGCAGTGAAGGAAGAGAGAAAGCGAGAGACTCAGAGAGAGAGAGAGAGAGAGAAAAACAGAGAGAGAGTGAGAGACAGACAGAGGAGGCAGAGAAAGAGTGCAGAGGAGAAGGGACAAGAGAGAGAAAGACAGAGAGAGCAACAGGCAGAGAGAGAGAAAGACAGAGAAGCAACAGCAGCGAAGAGGGACAGAGACAGACAGACGGACAAATAGATAGACAAGAGGGCAAACAGAGACAGAGAGAGACACACACACACACACAGAACAGAGATCGTGAGAAGACAGAGAAACAGAGAGAGAGAAAGAGTGAGAAAAAATGAGAGAGACAGAGAAAGAGAGAGGCAGAGAGAGAGGGGAGAGAGAACGAGCGAGAGACAGATTCAGAAAGAGAGAGACACAGTGAGAGACAGAGGGGGAGAGAGAGATCAGAGAGAGAGAGAGAGAGTGACAAAGAGAGAGGCAGAGAGAGATAGGGACAATGAAAGAGACACAGAGACCGGGAGACATAGTGATGAGACAGACAGAGGAAGACAGAGAGGGAGAGAGAGAGAGGGACAGTGAGAGGGAGATAGAGACACACAGAGGGGAGAGAGAGAAAGAGAGGGAGGGAGAGACAGAGAGACGCAGCGAGAGATTGGGATTGAGAAAGAGAGAGAGAAACTCAGAGAGAGAGAGAGAGGGGAGGGACTGAGAAAGAGACAGACTGATAAAGTGTGACAGGTAGAGAGAGACAGGCAGAGAGAAAGAGAGAGATACCGAGAGAGAGACAGACAGACAGAGGGAGGGAGAGACAGCGACAGGCAGAGGGACAAGAGACAGGAGAGAGAAGAGTGAGAAAAAGAGAAGACCAGACAGAGAGACAGACAGAGCGAGAGAGAGAGAGAGAGAGAGAGAGAGAGAGAGAGAGAGAGAGAGAGAGAGAGAGAGAGAGAGAGAGAGAGAGAGAGAGAGAGAGAGAGAGAGAGAGAGAGAGAGAGAGAGAGAGAGAGAGAGAGAGAGAGAGAGAGAGAGAGAGAGAGAGAGAGAGAGAGAGAGAGAGAGAGAGAGAGAGAGAGAGAGAGAGAGAGAGAGAAGAGAGAGAGAGAGAGAGAGAGAGAGAGAGAGAGAGAGAGAGAGAGAGAGAGAGAGAGAGACATTCAGAAGAGAGAAACAAGAGAGGGGAGACAGAAAGAGATGAGAGGGAAGAGAGAAAGAGAGAGGGAGAGACAAACAGAAACAGACAGAGCGAGAGATACGCATAGAGGGAGGGGAGAAACAGTGAGGGAGTGAGACGGAGAAATAGAGAGAGAATGGGAGACAGAGGGGGAGACATACAAAGAGAAACAGAGAGAGCAGAGACAGAGAAAGAGACTCAAAGTGAGAGACACAGAGAGAGGGGAGAACAGAGAGAGAAAGACAATAGAAACAGAAGAGAGACCAAGAACAGAGGCAGCGAGAGAGAGAACAGAGAGGTCAGAGAAAGAGACAGTGGACAGAGGAACAGAGATGAAAGAAAAGAGGGAGAAATGAGAAGATGGGCAGAGAGAGACAGTGAGAGGCAGAGAGATAGAGAGAGAAGAGACAGAGAGAGAAACATAACACAGAGAGAGACAGACAGAACAGACAGAGAGAGAGAGAGAGAGAGCGAGAGAGAGACAAAAAAGAAGAGCCAGGGAGGGAGAGACACGGAGAGACGGAGAGAGAGACAGAAACAGGGAGAGAAAAAGAGAGACAGAGACCGAGGCAGAGGGAGAGAGACACAAAGGGAGACAGAGAGAAAGGCAGTGTGAGAGAGAAAGAGCGAGAGACACTCAGAGTAGCACAGAGAGAGAGGGAGAGAGAGATGGACAGAGAAAGAGACAGACAGAGCCAGACAGTTAACTGACACCAAGAAATTAATATTGAATTGCTAAACTTGCTATTCTGTTGTACTGCTTACAGCTGCAAGAACTGAGAGACAGTGGGGCAGACAGAGAGAGGGGGATGGAGAAAGACAGAGACAGCGAGAGGGAGAGACAGAGAATGAAAGATGGTAGACAGAGAGAGGGCAAACAGACAGAGTGAGAGAGACAGAGAGACAGGGTAGCGATGGAAGAGACAGAGAGAGAAAGAGACCAGAGATTAATAATACTAATATATTTTATTGTCATTACACATAAGTGCAACGAGATTTGGTTTGCAACTTCCATCCGATGTCATAACTTAAACGACTAATAAAATAGTAAGATTAAATGAGAACTTACCAGTTCGAAGTTTGATCTGTATTTTATGAGGAGTTACGATGAGGGATTACGTGAAGACCCCCGTCCAGCACAGCATGCCGCGAACATTTCTTTCAAAGCAGCGGTGTGGAATTCACCAGAAAACACAACAATTGAAATAAATATAGTAAAGAAAAAATAAGAACTTAATTACCAGTTGATCTGTATAATAGAGGGTGGGAGCGGAGGGCACGTAATCCCTCATCGTAACTCCTCATAAAATTACAGATCAAACTTCGAACTGGTAAGTTCTCATTTTAATCTTTACTATTTATACTTCGGAGTCACGTGAGTGACTACGTGAAAGCCACTTCAAAAAGCTCTGTGAATCCGAACCGTGAACCCAGCTCATGCTTCACTCACTGCCTGAAGACCTTAGAGGGAGGCAAGCATGTTATACAATCAACAATAACCTGTTTGTGAACCAAAAAAGGTTTAATTAATAACAACAAAAACCCCTTCCTCTCCTCACAGCCCTCCTCTAGAGCTTTTCTCTTCTCCCCCGGGCTTCAATTAAATATAATCTGCAGACTCTAAAATTCTGTCAGCAATTGTACAGCTCACCGCCACGGCTTATTAATAAAACCTTTGGAAAGTTCTTTCCGAGGACCAACCTGCTCTGGCCAGAATAATGTCCATAGCACATCCATATTTCGCCTACGCCGCCGACGTAGATGCAGCCCGGGGGAATGAGATTTGTAACACATTAGTATCGACTCAACTCCCGCGGACTTAAGCACCTGCTTGAGCCACCTTGCAAATGGTTTGTCTCGTCACCTGACCATGAGGCTTCTTAGTGGCTTATCCATAAGGCTTTTTCTCTCCCTCTTAAGTTATATGTTGTGTCTATGTAGTTGGCGAGATGGTCTTGGCACACAACCGTGGGTCAGGTGAATATGCCCGAACTCCATAACTGGAGCGTGGTACCTGTCTAGTTTTGTTTGCGACCAGCCCCTGAATGTGAAATGTGATACAGTCCAATGACTCTGTCATGCTGTCCAGCCTCAGAAGGTGAGGGATTGACTGTACCCTTTGAGCTGACACTAGACCATGAGCATGACTGATTTCAGTGTAAGTTTTTTCCAGAGTAAGTGACCTGGGTGGTGGCCATCCCCTAAGGTACGTCAGTACTATGCTGACATCCCCCAGATCTGAGTGTACCTAGGCCTAGGTGAATTGTGTTAAAAATGCCCCTCATGATTTTGACCACTAGTGGATGGGACCCCCCCCCCCCCCAAAGTCAGTTGTCCTGCTGCTGGACAACCAAATAAGCTGACAAACGCACTCCTGGCTATATTAATGGCGCTGTAGCTGAGTCCCATTCCCGATGTAATCCAAGCAGAAACTCCACAACACTGTGGCTGTAGCTGTAGTGTAGGTAGTTCCTGTTTTAGAGCAATACCACCGTTCCCATTTTCCCTTATATTGGTCAGGTATTGTCTCCTGGTGGACTCCCGGTGAGATGGCGGGGTCATCATGTTGATGGCGTCCCCTCAGACAGTCCCCAGGCCCAGTAGAGTCTTTTTAGAATCTGCAAGCCAGGAGATTCACTCTGTCATGGCACGGGTGACTAATGCCTGACACTGGGTGGATTAATAACTGTCGACTGCTGGGGAATTCCAACGGTGTTTCAAACAGCCATGTCGAAAGCCACTGGGAACCATGGCTGTGTAGGCCAGTCAGGTAATATCAAAGATTCCTGAAGCGGGAAATCCAATTGAATCTTGCGTAAATACCCGACTGATGATGGCAGAAGGGAGGAAAAGCATAAAAGAACATTTTCCCCCAATGCAAGCGAGAATGCCATCAACTGCTGCTGCCAATCAGGGTCTGGTTCCCAAGCGACATACGTTGGTACCTGGTGATTCAGCCTGGATGCAAATAGATCGATATCTGGTGTGCCATATTGCTTTGTAATTTCAGCAAATACTTTGGGATTTAACATCCATTCGATGTTATCATTGAATCTACGTGACCTGGTGTCTGCCACTGTATTTTGCTTACCTGGTAGGTAAGTTGCTGATAACCAAATATGCCTTTTAACACACCAATGCCAGATTAGGTTGGCCAAATTGTCACACGATATCGACTTTACACCACCCATGTGATTGATATAAGCCACCACCGTGGTATTATTTAGTTGCAACCGGACATGTGCATGATGCGTATTAGATGAATATGCTTTTAAAACCCATAAAACGCACCCAACATTTCTAAATAGTTTGATACCCCCGTGTCTGTAGGCAAGATGATTCAAATTTACTCCATCTGCCCCCTGTGCTGGATTGCATGTTAGTTGCTCCCCAGCCCAAAGCACTGGCATCCGTTTGAATGGTTAATACTGGGTTGGTAATCATTATGGGACTGAGCTGAGTCTTACGTTCCTTGCCCACCATTGTAACTCTGGAATGGATTCAGCAGTTAAACTCATAGCTCGGTCAAAGTGACCCTGAGTTTTGCTTTAGTGCAATGCACTTTAGCTCTTTGCAAATTTTGATAGTGCAAAGGCCCAAATTGTACAGCTGGAAAAGCTGCTAACCATTTTGCCAATAACTCTAGCTACTTCCCGTATGGTTGGCTGATGTTTATTCATGTGTTCGTTGCATGATAGCGCCAATTCTGATGCTTTCCCCCTTCGGCAGAGTTACAATCATGCGAACAGTATCTATCGTAAATCCAAGATAGTCCATGGCAGTGGACGGTGTAAGATTGGATTTATCTGGATGTAATGACAAACCCCAAAGTTTTCAAACAAACGTTTGGTGGCTGCTACTGCCAGAATGGCTGTCTCCAAGGTTTTCCCTACTATTAAAATGTCGTCTAAAATACGCCATGACTATATGCTTTTGTTTCCTCAATAATGCCAATGCAGGTTTTTAAAGATTTTAGTAAACACCCTTGGAGCAAGGTTAGCCCATTTGTAAGGCTTTATATTGCCATAGCAGTTTCATCCAGATAAATTTTAAATATTTTCGATGCTCCTTGTGTATGGGTACTGGGTAGTAGGCATCTTTTAAACCAATGCTTGCTAGAAAGTACCCTGTAGAAACCAATAGTCTGGCTGTGTCAAAAGTAATCCATCTTGAAATGAATTATACCTGACAGACTTTGTTCAAAGTAGTTAAGTCAATGATGATGCGTCCGTCCACCATCTTTTTTGATTTTAGTGAAAATATTAGACACAAATTCCAAAGGAACATGTTTTGTTCTTTCAATGACACCTTTAGCTTGTAACCTCATCAGGTCAGCTTGACCCTCTTGTTTCTCCTTGACTGAGAGGGCGAATACCCTTTTGGGCATATGCTGAACTGGTGGAGAATTTTTATGGACAAAGTCAATTTTGTAGCCATGAACGCTGCTGAGTATATACTTGTCATTATGATGGATTCCCATGCATCCAAAAACAAGTGCAATCTCCCCCCTGTTAGTACAGAGCCCCTACTGCACATATGCTGAGAGGAACCAGACCCACCTACCTCCATGGTTATTGGTGCTTCTTCTGCCTCTTCGCTGGGCGATGAGGCGTCTGCTGGGCTGTAGAGGGGTTGATTTTATCTCGATGTTGTTGGGGGTGGCGCATTTTCCATGGGTCCGCTCTGGGCCCTGGCCTAAAAAAGGCTTACGGGGAATGGTTGCGGACCCCGAGCTTTCACCAGTCCCATAGTGTGGTCGACGACTGGTGGACGCCATGGGGTACTGCCGCCTGGGTTTGTTGGGTCTGCTCGGTCCCAAACCTGCCCTCACGAGACCAAAGGTCTTGGATTCTTCTTCCAGGTCTTTCACCTTTTTTGGAAGGTCTTTCCCAAAGAGCAGAATAGGAGGTTCTGACCCCGGTGTTTTGCAAAGTCCCGCAAATTTAGGTTGAGGGCAGGCTTGATAATCTCCTTTCGCAAATTATTTATTTCATATTGAGTGGTGCACAGCAGAGCTAATGTGTCTTGCTGATTTGTGGAGATGTCCGCACCATCAATGGACCGAGCATAAGATGTGATTCCTGCAGTCAGGAGTTTAAGGATCTTCTGGAGCTTCAACTACAGGTTTCTGATGTTCTGCCCCAAATGTCCCCAAATGTGGCTATTGACAGCAGGTACATTCAAAGATGTACAATTTACTGGGGCTGTATATAGTTGAAGAGCCTCATTGACCACCTGTTCTTGTAGGGGTTTTAGAGGACAGGTGGTTAATGCTGGCTGCAATTTCGGCTCTAATGGCCGACCCGCTTGTGGAATGACCACGTAGCGGTTGACCACACCCAGCAGCTCTTCCTGTTCCTGTACAACCCTGCGTACTCCCGATATCTTCAGCCAGTGACCCCTCTTCTTGACCAGCCCAGACCTGGTCGCCAATGCAGCCTTCAAAAAGAAGGTGAAGCAATGGCCAGTGCCGTAAAAGGCACGGCGGGAGTGCCTGAGCTCCCTTGGCGAGTCTGCTGCTGCTCTCATCAGCAGATCTCGCTGGAGTAATTGCTCCATGAAGCCGTTCCATGCGGCTTAGGCGGCTGCCTGTGTCCCTCTCCGAGCGGTAAGGCATCTTCATCCGAAACGTCGGACACTACCGCCCGGTTCTGGCTGCAGGTACCTCCAGACCGCTGCTCAGGCAGCACTAGCGGTGCTGGGCTCGGCTCGGTAGTTATACCCGCCGCCTCTTGCCCCCCCCCTCCAAAGAGCATTCCTCAACGGAGGACGAACGGGGGCGAGCTGCAGACTTCTTTCCTCTGGCCTTGCTCATTCTTCCTGGAACACAAGACCACAGAGAGAAAGACACACGGCCACGGTAAAACTTACCTGTCGGCCCGACTTTTCAATTTGTAGCGGGAGCGCCTTGAACTCCCGTTCGTCGCGGGTGCACTGCATGAACGCTAATGTCGCGCATGCGTGCTGGACGGGGTCTTCACGTAGTCACTCACGTGACTCCGAAGTAAAATCATTAGTTAATGAAGAAATGTCTCATGTCTCTAAGTGAACAGGCTCTCTCTCAATATCAAAAATGCAATTACATGATCTTCTGCAATAAAAACAACATTTTTTCCCAAAGACAAATCTAAATTCGTTATCAATGGAGATGAAATTCCTGAGGTAACATATACAATGTTTTTAGGAGTAACCATTGATCAAAATTTAACTTGGAAAGAACATATCAATATTGTCTGTTGAAGATCAATGAAAATGCTTGGTATTCTGAGAAAGGTTTGTCCATTTATCCACCCGTCTTCCCATCTAACAATATATTACAGTTTGATTTTTTCCTTATTTCACCTTATTGTAATATTGTTTGGGGTTCTACCTATCCTCCTATCTTTCTAAGCTACTCACATACAGAAGAAATGTATGAGTAAATTCTCATTCAAATTCACAAGAGCCTTCTGCACCTCTCTTCAAAAAGTACTCAATTTTGTCTGTAGATAAATTGAATGCATTCCAAATATGTATTTTTAGTTTGAAATATCTTAAATGTAAACATGATTTGCCTGTTTCTCTTCATGATCTTTTCACCCTTCCTTCTAATATTCACCATTATCCAACCAGAAGAAGAAATGATCTTCATCTTCAGTTTTGTCGAACATCCGAACACCAACATTGCATTACTTTTAAAGGTCCTAAATTTTGGAATACCCTGCCTCTGTCATTAAAGTCTCACACCTCCTTAGCCACCTTTAAGATTGAGCTTAAAAGGTTTTCTCATCATGTCCTGAGTTCTGACCTCCAGCTTTTTGTAATGCTATTTTTGAGCTCAAACCTACTTCTGTTGACTCTTATCTCATACTATACCTTATTCATTTTATTTATTTTCATATTTTTTAATTTCTTAAAAAAACGGTATGGTTTATTATTGTCTTTTTTATTTCTCCTACCCCCCCCGATTTTGCCATTAATAATGCTCATTTTCAGATGGGAGCGGACTTTGTATAAGCCCTCTGGCTTTCCCTTTCCTCCCAGCACTGTATGGTATTATACATTGATCGTTTGTCTTCTTTAAAACATGGTGCAAATAAATAAACAAACAAACAAACAAGGGACAGTGTGGGGAGAGTGTGGGAGAGAAAGGGAAGTTAGAGGGCGGAACGAGAGGGCGAGGGAGAGAGGGTGAGAGATAGGGGGAGAGAAAGGGGAGAGAGGGGAGAGAGTGAGTGGAGAGAGTGAGAGAAAAGAAGAGAGGGATGACATGGGGGGGGTGGGATGGGGGAGATAGAGATGGCAGAGGGGGGAGAGAGTTGGGGAGCTAATACCGTGAGGTGGGTGGAGAGTGAGAAAGGATGGAGAGAGGGGAGAGAGAGGGAGAGGTGAGAGAGGGATGAGGTTGGGACAGAGGCCGTAGAGCGAGGGGGAGACAGAGAGGTGGAAGTCGGAAAAATGTGGGGGGGGGGGGGCGTAGTAAGATGGGGAGGAGGAGATAGAGAGAGCGCTCGGCTGGGTACAGAAACGGGGGGGGGGAGGGAGAGAGAACGTGGGCAGAGGGTGGGGAGAGAGAGGGAGAGGAGTGAGAGAGGGGGATAGAGGGTGGAGTGAGTGAGCGTGGGGGGGAGAGTTAGAGAAGGAAGAGTGAGGAGGGACAGATTGGAGGGACAGAGACGGGGAGTGAGAGGGGAGGGGTAGACGTAGAGAGAGAATGGGCAGAGGAGGGAGGGAGAGAAAGAGATGGGATGGGGTGACAGAAAGGGAGGGGGATAGTGCAGATGGAGAGGTGGTGAGATAGAATGGGGGAGAGAGAGGGGGAGAGAGAGGAGAGGTGGAGAGAGAGGGGAGAGAGGGAATAGAGAGAGAGGGGGTAGAGAGATATAGGGCGTTGCGTAAGGAGGGAGGGAAATAGATAGAGGGTGAGATAGGATGGAGACGAGAGCGGGGGTAGATAACCAAATATCACTATAGTTTAATTTATTTTTGAAAAATGTATTATTTTAAAGTGTTGGTGGAGAATAAGGGGGGGGGGGGGAGAGAAAGGTGGGTGAGAGAGTGAGGAAAAAGGAGGTAGAGAGAGAGGCAAGAGTTTTTGTTTTTTATTTGAACTTAGGTTAATTTAGTCAAAAGAGGAGGAGAGAGAGATGGGGCATGGAAACGGAAAGGAGAGGGAGAATGGATCATGGGAGAGATGGGACACCTGGGGACCTGTCCCACTTGACAATTTAAAGTGCCCCCCGTTTCCACTTGGCGATGGAGAGACATGAGGGAGAGGGGGGGTGGGGAGATAGAGAGAGACGGGGGGGAGATGGCGAGGGAAAGAGGGGCGAGAGAGGGTGGGGATATAGAGAGGGGGGGGAGAAGGGGAGAGAGTGGAGTGAGAGAGAGGGGGAGGAGAGAGGGAGCGATGCGGGAGGGGAGAGCGAGAGGGGGAAAGCGAGAGGGGAGAGAAATTGGCGGAGAGGGAGAGGTGGTAGAGAAGAGTTGGAGTAGGGTGAGAGAGAGAGGAGAGAGAGAGGCGGGGAGAGAGAGCGTGAATGGTCGAAAGAAAGAGAGAGGGAGAGAGAGTGAGGGGGGATAGAAGCGGTGAGTGAGTGGGGAATAGAGGGAAGAAGAGAGTGTGGTGCAAATGGGGAAAGAAGCGAAGGGGGAGAGGGGGGAAATAGCAAGGGGGAAGAGAGATTGCAGAGAGGGGGTAGGGAGAAAGTGGGGTCATAGGATGCCGTGAGAATAGCGGAGATAAGCGAAATGAGGGAGGGTGAGAGAGGAAGAGCGAAGAGGGGAAGAGAGGGCGGATAGAGTGGGGGCTGAGATAGAGAGGAGGAAGAGAGAGAGGGGAGAGCGTTGGCGCAGAGAGAGAGAGAGGGATAGTAAATTTGGGGAGGTGAGATAGAGAGTGGGGAAAGATAGATTGAGAGACAGGGGAGAGAGGGAGGGGGAGACAGAGTTTGTGGAGAGGTTATGGAGAGTGGGGGGAGTAAGAGAGATTAAGAGAGAGAGGGAGGAGAGAGTGAGGCTGAGAGAATGGGTGAGAATGGGTAGTGGCAAATGCATGGCAGATGCAGTATAATGTGGATAAATGTGAGGTTATCCACTTTGGTGGCAAAACAGGAGGGTAGACTATTATAAACCGAAGGGTGGCAAATTAGGAAAAGGGGAGATGCAACGAGACCTGGATGTCATGGTACACAATATAAAACAACCAATCATTGAAAGTAGGCATGCAGGTGCATGCAGGCAGTGAAGAAAGCAAATTGTAATGTTAGCATTCATAGCGTAAGGATTTTGAAGTATAGGAGCAGGGAGGTTTCTACTGCAGTTGTACAGCGTTTTGGTGAGACCCAACCTGGAGTATTGCGTACAGTATTTTGGTCTCCAAATCTGAGGAAGACATTCTTGCCTTAGAGATGGTACAGAGAAGGTTCACCACATTGATTCCTGGGATGTCGGGGACTTTCATATGAGGAAGACTGGATAGACATGGTTTGTACACGCTAAGAATTTAGAAGACTGAGGGGGGTTCCATGGAAACTTACAACATTTTTTAGGGTTTGGATAGGCTAGATGCAGGAAGATTGTTCCCGATGTTGTGGAGGTCCAGAACAAGGGGTCATATTCTAAAGGATAAGGGAGAATTCCTTTAGGACCGAGATGAGGAAAACATTTTTTCACACAGAGTGTGAATCTGTGGAATTTTCTGGCCCACAGAAGGTAGTTGAGGCCAGTTCATTGGCTATATTTCAGAGAGAGTTAGATGTGGCCCTTGTGGCTAAAGGGATCAGGGGGTATGGAGCGAATGCACGTATAGGATACTGAGTTGGATGATCAGCCATGATCATATTGAATGGCGGTGCAGGCTCGAAGGGGCCGAATGGCCTACTCCTGCACCTATTTTCTATGTTTCTATGTTTCTATAAGGAGGAGGAGGGGGGGAGGGAAGATTTGAGAAAGAGAGAAGATGGAAAAGATAGTGAGGGGGAGAGAAGGAATGAGAGTGCGAGTGAGGGGGAGTTAGAGAGAGGGGAAAAGAGGGTGGGAATGGAGAGGAATAGAGAGAGGGGAGAACGACATTGAGGAGATGGCAAGGACGGAGATAGGTCGGGAGGGAGGGAGAAAGGGGGAGGGGAGTTAGAGGGGAAGATATCGTGGGAAAAAATGGAGAAAGGGTGAGAGTAATGGGGAGAATGGGAGGGGGAGTGAGATGGACGTGGAGAGTGGGAGCCGAGGGTGAGGGAGAGGATGACAGAGAGCGAAGAGAGTGAGGGAGAGAAACATGTGAGGGGAGAGAGTGATGAGTGAGGGGGAGAGAGTGGGGGCGGAGAGAGTGGGGGAGACATAAGGGGTAGAGAGAATGGGAGAGAGAGGGGAGGGAAAGCGGGAGAGCGGAGCGCGGGGCGTGGCCCCTTTAGTGTTTCCCGAATGGGCGCCGATAAGGCCATAAATAAACCGACTGGTTTGGAAGACACGCCACCGATCTGCGAGTTGGTTTAACTTTGTGTCTGCGACTCTGCGTGACGTACAGGGTACAAATATAATACAATACAGCACTAAATCCCCCCACCCCCTACACACAGGGTGGGGGGTATATAGAACCAGCTGGCAGAGGCATATATTATTACAACGTTTCAGAAACATTTAGACAGGTACAGGTTGCGAGGCATGTTGGACAAACACGGGCAAGTGGGACGGAGATCGAAGGCCTGTTGAATTGTAGTGAGACGAGTTGGGACGGAAGATTTATCCGTGCTGCATGACTCAATGACTCGCTGACTCCATGAGATGGGACAGTGGACCCTGCGGTAAGACAACCAGTCACTAGTGCGAGATTGGACATTCATTCTTGGGATGGTTATTCCAAACGGAACACGTTCAGGAGGCAAAACTCATCCGCGGAGTGAGATGAGACGATTGGTCCCTGGGTGAAGTGAAGTGTACCCCAGATCGGTCACCACTGTGGAGGGAGACAGCACGATTGGTCCCTGGGTGGAGGAGTTTACCCCAGATCGGACACCCCTGTGGAGGGAGACGGGACGATTGGTCCCTGGGTGGAGTGGAGTTTACCCCAGATCGGTCACCACTGCGGAGAGAGACGGGAAGATTGGTCCCAGGGCTGAGTTTACCCCAGACTGGTCCCCATTGCTGAGGTCCCGCTGTGACGGACTGGAGGTCCCGGGACTGACGCCTTGAAGAACCGGCGGTGAATGTCAGGAGCCGGAGCTCGGAGCGGACAGACTGCGGCCGCCTCTGGGATGAATGCACTCAGGGCACGGATTTCTTAATGAGCCGCAGCACTGAGGTGAGCGGATATTTCACGGCGCTCATAACCTGCTCCCTGAACTTGGACTGGGTCACCGCGTAAATAAATGTGTTGGTGCAGCAGCTGAGATTCCTCAGCAAATACCCGACGAAGCTAAAGATTATTTCAGATTCACTCCGAACTGTTGCAATTGCTCTGATCTGATAATAGAGGAATTCTACTAACAACATTCGTCATCGCCACAGAGGATGAAGCTGCCGGAGATGGTGAAGAGTAAAACCACAGTCCTCCTCCTGCTCTCCATCTCCGGGTCACTGCGTTCTCCCCCTTGCTCTCACCCCTCAGCCCCTTACGGACCCGACTGGCCACTAAAATGTGGCGGACTGTCAGAGCGTTGAGCAGCAGGATTACAGCGAAAGGGAGGAGCGGAGTTAAAACCTTGTCGAACCAATCAAATGCCACCCATCCAGGATCAGTGAAATAACTGGGCACCCAGGCACAGCCATGCGGGACATTGTCGATGATTCCCGCGGGTTCCCGTGTGAAGTAGCGGGGAACGTTTTTCAGACAGAGCAGAACGCCGGCTGTTGCCAGAACCGCAGCCGCAGTTTTCCCGGTGCAATATTTTGTTTTCAGCTTCTGGCAACAAATGGCGACAAACCGATCAAAGGTGAAAGTGACGGTGAACCAGACAGAACAGTCTGTAGCAGCGTACGACAGTGACATCTCGTTAACACGGCACACAGGGGTAAGGAATCAGGAAACTCAAATGAAAATTATGTTTCGGATCCGATCCCAAAATGACCGCCCCCCCGGTGATTAGCGTCAGTAGAATCGGCCGCTGCCATGGCCACCAGTAGCGAGTGGTGCAGGTGGAGAGGCCGCACTTTCCCCGGGACAGGATTCACTATCGCCACTAAATTCACTGCAAAAAGAGAAGAGCACGGAGACTGGGCAATTACTCAACACGGTCTCCGGGGCTGAACACCGACTCGACTTTCATTTCAAGATCAGGATGTTGGAGTCGGGCGCGGCTGCTGCAAGATTAACGATGTCAGAACCGGCTCCGACTGTGCCCGACCTGCCTGGCTGCTTCAGGAGAGTAGAGAAAAGGCGACGGGCGGGCGGGGTAAAGGTCGGGGCGGGAACGAGCAGGCCACCCGCTACAATAGGCGCAATGTCCCTTTCTATAGATTAAACCCTGCTGCTGCTCACAGTCCTCTGATGGCCGCATTCAACAGATTTAACCGTGACCGGCCCGCCGCGTTTAACCAGGGCTCTCCGGGAACTCTCGCATCTGATGGGCGAGGAGGCTTCCAAAGGGAAGGCTGGGACAAACATGGAATCCCGCAGGCAGCGTGGCTCCGTTAATGGTTTTCATTTCCACAGTGAGTTTCAGTTCAGTAACAACACACACACACGCCGGTAGAAATCCGCGGCCACTGGTTCAGGAGATCGAACCAATTATTGACCAACAGGCTGTGGGTGGAATCCGACTGTGACAGACTCCACAGTGAGACACAATGTCCACAGGAGCGGTGTTCACACTCTGATCAAAATCACACACACAGTGAACTTCACAATGTGAACCCCTCTCTCCCAGTCACACCGTCCCGGAGAGCTGCCGGCCTGCCTGTCCCGATCACTGGGACAACTCTGGGCAATGTCCCACTGAAGGCAAGAACAACATTCTAGTGGCTCCCGGCAGTGAGAGAAAAATTGGGTTTGTTTCAGCTGTCTGAAATTAACATGAGTCACAGCAGCGTTAAATCAAAAATATTTCACTGAGAGGATTGATATTCTTCACATACTTGTACAACGATCATCAATTGGGAACTTGTAACATGATCAGAATCAGCTCAACACCAGTTAACACACGGAGTTATAAAACTTGAATTGTTCTGCTCACTTACCAGGGATTCCAACGGCAGCAATGATCACGTACAGGATTTTCTGCACGCCTAAATATTGCAAAAGGTTTTCCCACATGTTCTCTGCCCAGCGACGTGTTCCCGTGAGCTACCAGTAATATCTCGAAATGCTGAGGCAGAACATTCCTGGACATTTTATAGCATTTTCCGTCTCCACCGGGACAGTGAAGATTCAACAGAGTTTAAAAATAGAGATTTAGAAATTATTCGCAAACAGATGACATCAGCCGAGTGAAATCCCTGCTGAGACAGACAGGCTGTGATGTATTCAGGGAATTGATTGAGGGATGGAAATTGGCAGCGGCGGCATTATTCCAGCAAAGGGGATATTGTTTCAAACTCCATCAGATCCAACTCTCCACCTCATGTTGTTTGTCCTTCAATCCGTTTCACTCAGCAAGGCAATCCCAAATTCCAGGGACCCTCTCAGGGCTTCTGGTGTCCAGTTTGAAGGTGGACTGGACTGAGCAACATTTGTCCACAGGTTGAGGAATTAGTTCAACAGATCACCTCTGACTAAAATGCCACCCCCCCCCCCCCCCCACTCTGCTTCAACCCTCAATATGATCGCGGCTCGCGGCTTCACTGACTGTAACCTCAACCCCACACTCCCGCTGACTGACCCCGGTAACCATTCACTCCCTGCTTGCCTGGAATAGATCTGACTATACCATGGGACAATAACTTGGGCAGATGCAGTTTAATGAGAATAAATATGAGGTTGTCCACTTTGGTAGCAAAAATAGGAAGGCAGGTTACTATCTAAATGGTGTCAAGGGAAAAGGGGAAGCACAACGGGATCTAGTGGTCCTTGTTCATCAGTCAATTAAAGTAAGCAAGCGGGTACTGCAGGCAATGAAGAAAGCGAATGGCATGTTGGCATTCATAACAAGAGGAGTTGAGTATAGGAGCAAAGAGGTCCTTCTACAGTTGTACAGGGTCCTAGTGAGACCACACCTGGAATTATGTGTGCAGTTTTGGTCCCCTAATTTCAGGAAGGACATTCTTGCTATTAAGGGAGTGCCGCGTAGGTTTACAAGGTTAATTCCCGGGATAGCGGGACTGTCATATGCTGAGAGAATTGAGCGGCTGTGGTTGTGCGCGCTGGAGTTTAGAAGGATGAGAGGGCATCTTATTGAAATCTGTAAGATTTTTGAGGGTTCGGACACGAAAGAGGCAGGAAACATGTTTCCGGTGTTGGGGGAGTCCAGAACAAGGAGTCAAAGTTTAAGAATGAGTAAGCTGTTTAGATCAGAGACGAGGACACACTTTTTCTCACAGAGAGTGGTGAGTCTGTGGAATTCTCTGCCGGTTCTCTGGATACTTTCGAGAGCTAGATGGGGCTCTTAAAGATAGCGGAGTCAGGGGATATGGAACGGGGTACTGATTGTGGATGATCAGCCCTGATCACATTGAAGGGCCGAATGGCCTACTCCTGCACCTATTGTCTATTGTCTATTATCTGCCGTCATCGCCTCTGAGGAGGAATGACCCAAAGACTCACGACAGTCAGAAACATTGTCGCCATAGAATTCGCCAAAACCTAAATAAAACAGCAAATGAGGCAGCACCTCTTCCTCCTCTCTTTCTCTCTCCCTCCATCCTTACTGTTGTCACTCTCTCTGAACTATTACTCTCTCTCCTACGCTCTCTATGCTCCCTCTCTGTGCTGCCCTCTCTCCGTCCACTGATGGAGTGACACACAGTGGGATAGTACTGATGAAGGGATAAAATGGGGCAGTACTGACGCAGTGACACACTGTGGTGGTACTGATGGAGGGACATATTGTGGCGGTACTGATGGAGTGACACACTGTGGTGGTACTGATGGAGTGACACACTGAGATGGTACTGATGGAGTGACACACTGTGGTGGTACTGATGGAGTGATACACTGTGGTGGTACTGATGGAGTGATACACTGTGATGGTACTGATGGGGGACAGACACTGGTGGTACTGATGGAGGGACACACTGTGGTGGAACTGATGGAGGGACACACTGTGATGGTACTTATGGGGGGACACACTCTGGTGGTAATGATGGAGTGACACACTGTGATGGTATTGATGGAGGGGTACACTGGTGGTAATGATGGAGGGACACACTGTGGTGGTACTGATGGAGTGATACACTGTGATGGTACTGATGGGGGGACAGACTCTGGTGGTACTGATGGAGGGACACACTGTTGTGGTACTGATGGAGCGACACACTGTGGTGGTACTGATGGAGGGACACACTGTCCCCAGAGGAGGTTAACAGACGGGAATGACACACTGAGATGGTACTGATGGAGAGTGGGGGGGGACTGATGGTGGGACACTGTTTGTGGTACTGATGGAGCGACACACTGGAGTTGGTTAAACTGAGGAGGGAGATGACACACTGATGTGGTGGTACTGATGGAGTGATACACTGTGATGGTACTGATGGGGGACAGACACTGGTGGTACTGATGGAGGGACACACTGTGGTGGTACTGATGGAGCGACACACTGTGGTGGTACTGATGGAGGGACACACTGTGGAGGTACTGATGGAATGACACACTGAGATGGTACTGATGGAGTGACACACTGTGGTGGTACTGATGGAGGGACACACTGTGATGGTACTTATGGGGGGACACACTGTGGTGGTACTGATGGATGGATACACTGTGGTGCTAATGTTGGGGGTGGCACACTGAAGCAGTACTGATGTAGTGAAACTGTGTGGGGTAGTACAGATATAGTGACAAAATAAGGGGTAGTACTGATGATGTGACAAATTGTGGCTTGTGCTGATGGGCTGACACACTGTGACGTAATACAGATGGACTGGCATTCTGTGGTGCAGTACTGATTGAAGTGACACTGTGGGGCAGCACCTGGTTCTTGGTTCTTGGTTTCTTGGTCCTCCAAAATATTCCAAATGGAATTTAAACTGGAGCACTGCTGGGATGACGCTGTGAAATATAACTGATGGAGGGACACACCTTGGGGTAGTTCTATTGGAATTACACACTGTGGGGTTGCCGTGATGGAGTGACACAGTGCGGCCAATACTGATGTAATGACACGCTGTGGGGCAGCACGGACATAATGACACTATGTTCTAGTATCTATGGAATGACACACACTGTGGGCAAGTCCTGATGAAATGACACACTGTGTTTGTAGTAACTTTTTTATCGAAAGACACCTACTCATGTAATGATACATTCTAGGATAGTGCTGATGGGTGACACTCTTTGGGGTAGTACTGATGTGGTGGCATATTCTACGGTTCTACTGATGCAGGGAAATACTGTTGCGTTGTAATGATGGAATAACACTGAGGAGTAGTACTGATGGAGTGACACACTTTGGGGACGTATTGATGGAGTGACACTCTGGTGTAATACATTTGCAGTGACAAACGGGGTGGGGAAGTACTGATGGAGTAATACACTGTGTGGTAGTACAGATGGAATTACACAATGTGGGGTAGTATTGATGGAGTGACTCAGTGAGGGGGACATCGATGGAGTGACACACTGGGATAATACTGATGGAGTGAAACACTTTGGCACATTGCTGATGGAGTGACATTCTGTCATTGGGTATCACTGGGAGCACTGCATTGCCAGCAGCCTCTGCCTGTAGGCCGTTTATTTTTCGATTTTTGTTATAAATTTTAGTCAGTTTAAAGTTTGTTTAGGGGGGAATCTTTAACTTTTATAATAGGGGGAGGGGCGCAGGGTAAGGGGGAAACTAACTCCCTGTCGCTTCCTGGCGGGGATGCGACTATTCTCCGAGTCGCGTCCTCGGCCCCCTCCTCGCGGCCTACCATCTGCATTGGAACGGCCTCTCCTGCCGGGGACCGGGAACCATGTCAGAGCGTTCAAGCTCCGGAGAGTTGAGCCGGTGCTCCAACATCTCGGAGCTGTGGTTTGGAGAACTTCCAGCGCGGCCGGCGCTGAACAACATCGCGGAGTCCTGGGGCCCTTTGCCGAGGGCCGCCAGCGTTGCATTTCCGCCCAGCGCGGCCTGTGGACATTGGGAGCCGCGGACTCCAGTGGGAGGTGCCCGATACTGATGTCCAAGCCGCGGAAGAGGTCCCCCAGTCCCGACGTCGCACATCCATCACCCCGTCGAGCGGGCATGAACAGCGGGCCACCCGGAGCGGTGACAGCGGGGGGGGGGGAGCTCCCCCGACCACGGGAGGACAACAGAGGAGGACGACTGAATTTTTGGAGCCTTCCCTCACAGTGGGAATTTTATCCCACTGTGTCGGGATGTCTCTGTTAAACAAAATCTATCGTGTCCTGGGCACTTTATTATTTGTATTACTGCATGGCGACCACACATTTCACTGTACCAATTGGTACACGTGACAAATAAATGTATCTTGTATGTTCGCTAATCCCGAAGTTGACCCACTATGCTTACAACAGATCAATACTCGGAATCTCCCTACCCTACAAGAGATTAATGCCCTCCATCTCCCCACCTCTACCCCTGCAACAGTGGGTCATTTTATATCCATCGTCCCCACAAGGTGTAATACCCTCCATCTCCCCATACAACAATGGAAAGTCCTCTAATGTGCCCACATACAACAGGATAATGACCCTCACCTCCCCCACCCAACATGGCCATTCCCTCCAACACCACCCACAACCAACAGGCTAATGCCCTTCACTCCTCCCCCCACAACAGGGTAATCCCCTCCTACATCCCACACACAGATTGATAAACTGTGCCCACATACAATAGGATAATGACCCCCAGACCTCCTCCATCCAACATGGTCATTTCCTTCCACCCCAACCACAACAAAAACAGCTAATACCCTTCACCCCTCCCCCCAAACAACAGCCACTGCCCTCCGTCCCCCACACAAACAGGGTTTTCCTCTCTTTACGCTCCCCCCTACACACTAGCAGGTGTAGATGGTTTATATGCAACCAATAAAATAGTTACCTTCACCATTAACCCCGCCCAGTTTAACATCAATCATAACGCCTTCCCCTCAGTAGAAAATGTAGCCGGTGCTTGAAGGTGTGTGTGTAATACCCAGTGCTATCATTAAAAGATGTTGTACACTTAAGAGCTTGTAAACTGCCTGCCGTTGTCAGTCTGCAGCCTGACCGGGGTCCCAAAAGTGGAGAAGTGTTTCTCCTTCCGCAGCTTGCGGATCACCATCTCCGACGTGAGGATTGTCAGCAAATCCACTTCGAACCAGTTGGAGTACGAGTCGACCAGGACAAGGTAGTGGTTACCACGCCACTCGAATATGTCGGCAGCCAGCGAGGACGCAGGGGCCAAAGCAGGGGCGCGCTGTTGCAGCAGGGGCTGTCGCTGCTGGTGCCGGCGCAAGACTGTTGCACGTGGAGCAGGCAGAAACTTCGGTCCTCGGATATATTTTGGCCATTCCAGGCCAATAGAATGGCACTGAGCGTGGGCAAGCGTTGCATCGACCCCAGGGTGTCCGCTGTGGGCTGCAGCACAAAAGTAAAAGTCAAACAGGGAGGACGGGACCACAACTTTATGTCCCTTGACGATAACGCCTCCATCCTGGAGCACCAGTTCGTCGCGCGGACCAGGAAGAAAGGCTGTGCTTCAGATGGCGGCGGCGGAGCGCTTTGTTGGGCCACCCTGCTTTAATCACCGATGCAAAGCTGCTGCAAGGCCGGATCGGCAGCGGTGTGTGCTCGGGCCAACAACCTGTAGCTGCATGGTGGGAATAAAGTTAACGCCCAGTACGAGCAAGTCCTCTGTTTCGTAGGGGTGGCGAGCGCAGGAGGTAACGCGGGGCTCGCGACAGGGTGTCCGCAATGTGCATCTCGGTGCCCTTCTTGTAGATTTGTCAAAGTCGAAGCGCTGAGCTGCAGCATCATACTCTGCAGCCTGGCAGGGGCAGCGTGAATCGGCTTGTTCAGGATTGTCACCAGGGGCGGGTAATGAAAAACCCCACAGCCCCGCAGCCCCCTGGGCCCTATGCCCCTCCACTCTCCTATCAGCAGCCGGCTGCCGCCCCGGCTGGTGTTCCCTGCAAGCCTCGGTCCCCCGTCGCGGGCGCCTGGTTCCCCTCTGCGCGGGTCCCCTGTTGCCGACGCGGTTCTCCCTCCTCCTGTTTCTCCCACCCCAATGCCCTTCCCTGGTTCCCCTGCCTTGCGCCCTCCTGCTTCTTTCTATCTGCTCTTTCGGGGGGGAGGGGAGACATCCGTACGCGCTCGGGGCAGGATCAGTAAGCCGCCTGTTTTCGCTACGGCCGATTTCGTTTAATTCCTGCTGTTTAATTCGGTTAGTCGTGACAACAACTGTTTTTTTTGAGTCTAAGGGGAAGGATGTAGATGGTTTATTATGCAACCAATAAATAGTTACCTCACTCCCATTAAACCCCTCCCAGTTAACATCAATCATAAACGCCTCCCCTCAGTAGAAAATGTACCAGGTGCTTGAAGGTGTGTGTAATAACCCAGAGCTATCATTAAAAGATGTTTAACACCCTTAAGAGGCTTGTAAAGTTTTCATTTACAGCGGGTAATCCCCTCCTGCCCCCACCCACACACAACAGTGTGATTATTAGCAATCCCCCCCCCATCAAAAGGGTAATCCCCTCCGCCCACCCATCAACACAACGGGTAACACGTTTCTTTCCACTCCACAACAACAAACCCACACCACCCCGCGCCCACAATCAGGATAATACAGTTCCATTCATCACCACGACAACCACGGTAATGCCCTCGGTATCCCACACACTCACAATAGGGTAATGCCATCCACACTAGCACCCAAAACACAACAGGGTAATGCCCTTCAATATGCCGCAACCACGAAACAATAGCAGGGTAACCCCTCCAATCCTCCCACCCTCCTCAATAGGGAATGCCTTCCATTTGCCTCCCACGAGACTATAATAATTCATAACTTTCCATCTGATTTCCCCATTTCCCTTGCTTCTGCTATTTCTTTCTCCCCGGTAAACCGAACATCGATCTTTGTCGCACGATGTCGCGGGGTCTATAGTCTTACATTAAATTATTCCAATGAAACACAATAATTTAAAACCAACTAATGAAACAAGCCGAATCAGGTGGTCGGTCGTGTACTCCTCTGGAGCAATAAAAGTGTTGTGGAGACGTGGTCATTGTCACCCATGCGTTCAAAAAAGTAAGTTTTCAACAGAAAACAATGTGTTAGAGACTTTCGCCTTCAAAGAGTCGTTGTAGAAGTTAAGAACCTAGCATCTCGGGTGAGGGTGTGGACCTGCATGCCGATGAGGCAGAAGACCAGCTTTATGACTGGTGTTATTAATTGACCTTTTATTCAGGATGTGTTCACCCGCTGCCGGGACCAACACAACACACTTACGGCGGATTAGCTTGAAGCAGAATCGGCAGCAGAGCGTCAGCTAAGAACACAAGTCCTGGGGCAACATCGTGGCGTTTTCACAGGAATTCCTGCCACGCAATATTTCTATGCAGCTGTGAAACAGCTTCTATGTGGTGTTGTTATAGTGGTTCGGTAAGGAAATAGTTTTTATTTTAAACATAAGTAATTCTCTAGAAATTCAAAAGCTGAAACTTCTCAGTATTCTCAGCTGCTAGTATCCATTGCTGCAGCTTAAATGAGCAGAAGTTCAAGATGTCGAGGGACTTTCCCTGTTGGATGCAGGGCTAATTCGGCTCAACCCAGTTTGTTCCCTGCAAGATAGTCGACAACGCCGGGCCGGGGAAAACAAACGGCACCGTGGTTGGCGGGTGGACCAAATATGGAGAGAGCGGGTAACGATATAAATCTTACAAGAAATAGTGTTATACTCCATTCTACTTTATTCACAATTAGAAAGTTCATTGGATATAGTATGGTGTGACTTTTATAGTGGCACACTGAAACTAAAACCGTGGAGATAACTCTTGCCTCAGCAGATCCATTTTATTCAAGCATCGGCCCAAAAAAACACAGAATGCAAGTTTCGCCACCACATAGGGATGTATTGAGGGGATTCTCAGATCTTGGGTTTCATGTGGATTAATTTATCTTGGCTGTGTTAGAAGATCTCCAATGGATTATAATTTTCACCAGCTTTTCATTCGTATCGAAAATATAGTGAACGTCGTATAGAGATTGAAAGAAAAGTTTTATTGTGAAAATTGAACGGTAAAAGTATATCAATGGATAGAAAAATTTAACAGAATTTTTGTTTTTTTTTTTTTGTTTTATTTAACATAAGTAAAATTCCGCTTTCACTTAACTTCTAAACGTCTAACAATGACAAACATATATAATTGTAGACATATTATTTTCGTGTCTGAGAAATGTAACCGTTACTGACTGTTATCTCCACGGTCCTGCTGCACAAAAGTCTATAACTGTTAAAACCCAGGACGCACAATGGAATCGGTTTAATTCGAAAAGGCTTGACGCTAGGATTAATGCAGCTACCATGTAAACAGGATCTGTAGTACAAGTTAACTGACAGTGGTGCAGGAGAAGAGTTTTACAAAGTATTTCAGCGTTCACCGGAGAGTAGCCCAAAAAGGAGGCACTCTCTGCTGCAACTTGTTCCTGCAGGCCGGTGAACTATAGAGATCTGAAAGTCTATCTGGAGGTTATATCCTGCGATATAACAGGTTATTTGATGAACAATGTATCACCAGGGTTGAGGCGTGGATATAACTGGCCACAGGTCATGGCATGGTCTGTGATGCAGAAGATGGGAAAGATGGGATTAAATAAATGGGGTGCAGGATTGAAGATTGAAGAGTTACAATTACGCCACTCTGAAAGCAGTTGCAATTCCCACCCCATCTGAGCTAATTACAATTGTTGTGGAGCCGTGGTTTTTGCCACATGCGCTTGTTGTTGTAAGTTTTGATCAATCAATTATTTGGAACTCTTCGTTTGAAGAGGCTTTGTGTAATTTCTGTACCCCAAAAGGCCCTTTTTTTTTCAGGGTTAGTGTGTGGGGCGTGTTAGGCTGTTGAGTCTGAAGTCAACTTTATCGCGTGTTTTGATGCTAGAACTTAATCGGGGTGGTTCACTCATTTAGTTAGGAACTAAAAAAAACTCAATCACTCGGATTTGGCTGAAGCAGATGTCGGTTGAGGTCTGCGCCAAGGTTAGGAACAAAAACTAGATGGAGGCAACCAGCATTGCGAATTCATTAGGAAAACTGTTCCATGGTGAGTATTTTCTGAAGGTTCTCAATCGCGTCTCTGGAATAATGTTTCAATAGTGGGTCTGCAAGGAAATAGATCGCTGTTTAACAATCGTATTGTCTCAAAATTCAATACTCAAACTAACTTCTCGAGTTCTCTCGCAGCAACTGCTGATAATAATTTTCAATCCCTGGGTCACAGTTATGAGCAAGTTTTAAAATCTTGGAAACCTTTCCTGCAGAATGCAGGACCTGCTGTTGCAACGGGTCGACTGTTGACAATGCCGAAGTGAAACACTGATGTCACCGTGGGGTGGGTGGGTTAATGGGGCTAGCCGTGAATGAGGAACAACAGCTAATGGCCGTCCGAAGGGTAGGGGGGGGAGGGGGGGGGGGTGCTTGGGTGCGACCGCACGCCCCTTTTCAACCTGTCCTGG